>PISX010018775.1:0-39839 GCA_004024625.1 Mellivora capensis | reverse complement strand
ATATACACTATGGAGTATTATGCCTCCATCAGAAAGGATGAATACCCAACTTTTGTAGCAACATGGATGGGACTGGAAGAGATTATGCTGAGTGAAATAAGTCAAGCAGAGAGAGTCAATTATCATATGGTTTCACTTATTTGCAGAGCATAAATAACACGGATGATATGGGGAGATGGAGAGGAGAAGGGAGTTGAGGGAAATTGGAGGGTGATATGAACCATGAGAGACTATGGACTCTGAAAAACCACCTGAGGGTTTTGAAGGGGCTGGTGGTGGAAGGTTGGGGGAGCCAGGTGGTGGGTATTACGGAGGGCACGCATTGCATGGAGCACTGGGTGTGGTGCAAAAACTATGAATTCTGTTACGCTGAAAAGAAATTAAAAAATAAAAATAATTTTTTAAAAAAATAAACAGCAACTTATATTCCAAAACAAACAAAAAGTTACTGAGAATGGTACCATTGTTTTACATTTTTGCAAAATTTCTTTAATATTGGTTAATATAAGATAGCTGAAATCTCATATCTGCTTCTGCACTCAATTTGTTACATGTCACATAGCCTCAGGAAAATTCATGTGTATACCCATAAAAGAAAAAAAAATTGAAAAAGAAATACTGCATATTAGTAGTATCATGAATATAATTTTGACCTGACAAACTACTTAAAAGATGTCTCAAGACCACGCCTAAAGAACCACTCTTCTTAGAATTGTTTTCTCTTTTTTACATCCAACCTCACCACAATCATTCCACAGAGGTAAAGACCTAGCAGAGTCATTTCTGTGTATGACTGTCTCCATGTGTCCACAGATGACTAGTTGAGTAGTAGAGAAGGAACCCAAGAAGACTCAAGCCAACATTCTCCCTAAAGAAGTTATAATTAAGATAGAAGAATAATTAAGACCAAAGGATAATTAGTCCTTTGTCCAGCTGGATGTATAATATATAAACATGAGACTGTGGCTTCAATTTTCAGCACATCATGTTGACTGTACAGGAAGGAAAAAAAAAAGTCACTCTGAAGAGAGAAAATAAGGCAAAGGATTGAGTGAACTAGAAGCCAGAATCAGATAATTTGGTAATGTTGATAATTTGGTATCACCCAGTCCAGGCCCCTTATGGCCTTCCTGCTTTTTGCTATAATCAACATCTTGGCATTCCAATAATAATGTTTAATTCTCTGTTGGTCTCCTCACGTTGGTTTCTGACACCAAGCAGAAACTTAATATTAATGGTTTACTTAATGAATTAAATGGCATCTCTTCTAGAAATGGGATGTATATATTTATTTTTATGGTTAACATGGATCTTTCAAAATGTTTTCCCAATATAACTAATATTTGTTGAATATAAATTTATTTGCCTTGAACTGTGTGAGTTCTTCACAAACATTATCATTTAATTCCCACAACAATCCAACAATGAAAATAATGATCTTCATTTTACAGATAAGGGAGATAAAGTTCAGGAATATTGTTTGAAATTGCATGGTTTACAAATCATATAGATGGAATTTGAACTTCTATATCTGTACTTTCTCCTGCAAATTATGTTGAACTCATGGTTTATATAACTTAAATATTAAATTCAGTTGAAGAAAATTAATCAAATAAAAACAAAGCACACAAAATCTTAAGTAAATAACATTCTACATGACCATCTTTTCAACCATTCCATCTCCTTGCATAGAGTCTGAATAATGCCAAGCATTTAATAAATATTTTTTTTGTTTACAAATACAAGAAGTGAGTTTGACTTATTGCTGAGAAATCATAAATGTGATTAGGTAAAAAGGGCGCATACTGAAATTTTCAGACAACTTTTTCCATTGGCCAAACTTCCACCTCCCTCATCAAATAATATAAATGATCCTAATAAAAGTCCTTCACTCTTCATTAGCATTTATATCTAAATGTATTCCCTGATCATAGCTCATGAGAAGAAAATCATGAAATACTGTTCAGATCTATTAAAATTTGTTGAAAATATTTTATATCAAGTTTTATACTAGAAAGGTTACATATAGCATTTTGTTTGATCCTCATTACAATGGAGGAGAGTAAAATGTACACATAATAGGTAAATGTCCTTGGATTACTATGTCAATAACTATAAACCCAAAATTGGAGCCTAGATCTTCTAAATTCTGTGTGATTTTCATCATAGCCATGGCTTCCAAAATGGGATCTATGCACCCAAGAAGTATACAAGATTATCTACTAGCATGAAAAGAAATTTCTAAAAGTTCTATTTATGTGTATTATAAATAGAAATTTATAGTATAAATTCTATGCTATATATCACATATAATTTTAAATCTTATTTTTGCTTTATGACTTATAAATTATATGGGTATAGTAGAACAAGTATATAACTTATATATAAATATATTTTCATTGAGGAAACATAAGCAAAAATTATTGTTGATGGGGGTCATAGTCAAAAACTTCACTATACCACACTGCTTTCTATGACATTTCATTCTATTCAAAACACACAATATACACACATCCACACACAGAATTGAAGAAACTTTATAAGATCTTTGTCTACAGCCAGCAGATGCTAAAACTTGACACAAACTGACCTTGTTCTGCTCCTCATAGGTGTAAGCTAGAAAATCCTCCACGTGAAGGCCCTAACTCTAGACCTTTCTTCTGGGAGCATTCAATCATAAGCACCTATAGTCCAGGGTACCATACTTTCATCAACTTAGATTTATAGTTTCTCCATTAATAGGTCAAAAATGGTTTAAAAAGGATTGTCTGGGACTCTAATAAACACGATGTATGATACCAGGAATAAAAGAAAGTTTAAAGAAATAGAAGAACACTTACTTCAGATATTTTAGAAGTCTTTCCAGGTCTCCTATCAAGATAATTGGAAACAAATTCCAAAATTAAAGTTAAAAGTATTGAGTGAGAATCAGTAGAAGATTTTCAGAACCTTTTAAAAAACATTCCAGTATAAACATAGCAGCTGATTAAAGCCAGTTCCTTAAGCCCTACTTGTTAAAAACAAAAATGGCCAGTAACAAAGCAGAACCCAAGTAAATGACAAGAAATCAATTTAAAGGAAGTGAAAAAGGCAGAAGAATATTATCAGAAAAAATTAAAGATATATGAAGGAAAAAGTAAAATCTTATGTCAGTTCAAACTGAATAGCCTATTCATAATAGCAAACTCTTCCAACGCTAAGAAGGGAGCTGTTGAGGGGAAGCCTCTCAGTTTAAGCCGTCCTAAAATATAAGACCACAATTAATGCCAATAGTGTAAACAGGTAAGACATTGGAAAAGTTAAGAATAAAGAACAGTAGGCCAATTTGGGGATCCAACAATGCCAAACCTCCAAAAATCTAATTATCACTTTATTATAACCACTGCTATCACAAGGCAATAAATAGAAAGCCAATAGTTCTTGCATTGTCAGCATATCTACTAAAACTGAAACAATAACAAAAAAAGATTACTATAACCTCTGTGTAAGGATGACATACAAATTCTTAAAATGTTTCATATTTTTATTATTTTTTTCAAAAAGGAATTCAAGAAGTATGAATCCGGAATGAATGGTTTAATTACATACAGGGGCTAAGTGGGAACAGAGTGGAAGAGATTGTGGAAAGTGTGATGACTCTTTTCTGAATATATATTTATATATAGTTTTGACATTGACTGAATCATGTTGTTTTATGTACTCAAAAATAAAATTTAAAACACTGGGAAAATAAAACCTCAAGGAACAGAAACATCATAATGTAACTATATCCCAATTTTTTTTAAAAGCATAACTACTTTGAAGAGGAAAATAGAATTAATGTGAGAAACTGGAACTGAAGTAAAAAAAAACTGCAAACAAATAATAGTTAGAGGGTCTATTTCTGATGGTAGTATGAGTTTATAAATCTGAAACTATCCTCCATGTACTGTAGAGCTGAGCAAATGATTAACTGTTTGAGGATTAAATAAACAGATTTCTTACTGCCAGAGAAGGGAGTTACAAATATGGAAAAAGGAATGCTGGAATGAATTCCATAGTGCTGAATTCCAATGAGAGTAATTAGTATAAACTCATGGGTTTAAATGGATGAATGAATAGATGACAGATAGATAGATGATAGATAGAGAGATAATAGATAGATAGATGATAGATAGATGGTAGATAGATAAGAAAAGTGGATATAGGTATATTTATATTTTTAGCCCTGCCTGTTGAGAGCCCAGAGGGAAAGACACCAGCAGCAATGAACACATCCTAAATCCTGATCTTGGCTTCTAAATACCATCTCTCGTTAAAAGGAACTGGCCTCATTGGAAATATAGCTGACTCTTAGTGTTGCAGCAGGGAAAGCAAAAAGTGAACTTAGAACACCTTGTAGTTCCAGAAAGTAAAACTATACTAAAAAAAAATCATGGAGGTAAGCCAAAAGGATGCAGGTACCAATCTGAAGGGTTTCCACTCACTAAATATGAAATAAATTGAGTATTCAAATAATGGCAGGAACAGAATATTCATAGGATAAAAAGAAATCTATGAATATGTACTTCCATTTAAAAAAAAAAAACAAATGAATAGGTAAATTAATGGGAGAAGGGAAAATGTTTCCTTGTATTACAACTAGCAAATGGAGAGAAAAATAAGTTATAAAATTACCATTTGGCAATTATAGCTTGTCTAAATACAGCCAATTGTCTTTCAGAAAGCCTGATGAGTATAAACATCAATTTAGTGGCACCCAGATGGGTAGGATAACAAGAGCTACTTGTTTAGTAGATAAATCAGCAAGAGAATTGCTTTATGGTGTAAGAGCATTGCTTCTGTGGTGATCTCAGAAATATGGGCTTATACTTCCATAACACATACTTCTTCAGAATTTAATAACTTCTAATATGACATTGATCACTTTATCATTTTTCTATCAAATTACCTGAATGTCTCAAATCCCCTTTGCTTCTACAGCACCCTAAAATCATAAATCATGAGTCTACCGTATGCTAAGTGTTTACCATTTTCCTTTTGCCAGTATGCAGGCTCAGCTCAAACTTATTAGTTTTGCCAGTTGGGAAAATAGAGCATTAGGCAATGGAGTTGATATGATGGCTGCACATTCCATGATGAATATTTGTCCTGCACAGTAAATATCTGCCATTTTCAAGGAAAAGCCATTTATAAACAACACTGAATCAGAATTCATTAAAGAAGTATTTGTAAGCATAGTCCTGAACATACCTTCTGAGTTACAGCTAAAAAATTATGCAATATTTCCCTTTATCTGGAAGGATTAAGATTTATACAATGTTAAATTGTGATATGAAAGGCAAAAAGTAGGAAGACTTTGTAAGCAGTCGAATAAATGACAGCAAAATGATGGAAGTTGCCTAGAAGTAACAGAGACTGCACAGTACCATGGCTGAAATTACAAAGGATATTGTAAATGCCATATGGGCAGAGCCAAAGAGTCATTTGCTACCATGGTAATGGAGATCACTAAACTTTAAAGCATTTACTGGCCTCACAAGGGGTATCTGTTCTCTGGATAATACATTCTGCTGTTTCTGGTTAATGCTTCAAGGCAAATAGGGGGAGGAAATCTATTTAAAAAGCTGATTGGGTTTCAAAGAATAAACAAATTAAGTCTGAATTTGTATTTATTTAGCTTTGGCTAAGTCATATTTGAAGCTGATTTACACAAAATTTTCTAAACTATAATAATGGGATTTTATTTTTTCCAAAATAATTATTTTTGCTTTGATTTAAGGAATTAGCAGGTGCTTTCACGCTATCATGCAACTGCTATCTAGAAAGGACATTGAAGAGATGATTCTCTGCCAAAAAGAGATAGAACACTTTATGGTCTAGGAAGAGCAGAATGATGAAAAGGAAGGCTAGTAAATCCTGACCTGACCACCCAGCCTGCTGACAGTAGTACAGACATAACTGTTATTGAAACAACTACTCAAGGTGCCATGATCCTGAAATGGGCACCTCACTTACACAGCAATCACAACAAAACCCTGCAGTATGGAAGTGAACTTCTTGTACACAATAACAAATCACTTTCTAGAAAATCCCAAAACAGGCAACTCTATACTTATCTAGGGCCTAACTAATCTGATCAGCCCAAATAGCACAGCCTATCAGCAGCACTCAGATACTGTGATTTCCTGACATGGGATAGGTGCTGTATCCCTCCCCTAAGCCTCAAACCTAGAGTTTAGCTTTTGCATTGGATTAGATTCCCTGCTTAACTCTCTGTTTGGTCTAAGAATCTTTAATTTTGTTCTTTAACATTATAAAGGAAATAGCTTTGTGGAAGCTAAAATCAAACTAAAAGAAACATTTGTGATCTATATCAGCTTTTACTAATCTACAATTTGTTGTGATTTCTTTTTTATTGTAAATAAATATATATTTTTGTACTCAATTTTATGTTCATAATTTTTAATTATTTTTCTTTGAGGTAGTCTCCAAAACGGAATAAATTTCAAGTCTCAGAAAACCTGGAGCTGTTTGCTATAATTTTCGTGCATTTGAAAGTGTTGGTTTGACATTGGTTTCCCATGGTGAAATGGTGAGGATGTCTGGATTGTGAGATATTATTTTATCTGTGAGAACTTCCTGTGAGGACAACTTCTTAGAGCTGAACAGATAATATCTAGTCATACCCAATTGCTTCCACTTTATAGTCCTAGGAAACTTATCTGGACAAATTAATATATATGTCCTCTTTTTTTAAAAATATTTATTTATTTATTTTGGGAGGGGGGAGAGAGAGCTCACATGCATCCAAGCACACAGGAGTGGGGAGACGGGCAGAGGGAGAGAGATAATCCCAAGATTCCCCACTGAGAGTGGAGCCTGATGTGGGGCTTGATCCTAAGTCCCCCATATCATGACCTGAGCTGAAAGCAAGAGCTGGATGCTCAACTGACTGAGCCACCTAGACACCCCTATGTCCTCTTTTTAAAAATAAAATGTATACCTTAGTGTGCAGCCCTTTTTCATCTTGGCTATCAGATTTTTTCATAAAATATGTCTAACTAGTTTATCTCAAAGGTCTATTTATATTATTCCTTTTATGCTACCTGCTTTGTTTAACCCGAGTTATTTCCTTTTCTTTATATAATATTATAACCTACCAACCCATCTTCCTGAATATTTGCAAAATTGAACCCCAGAATAAATAAACATTCCTCCAAACCTAAAATAGAAAAAATGGAGTCACTAATGGATCGGTTTTTATTTGCAGGTCAATTTCAAAGAGTTACCTTTATAATTACCATGCATCTATCCATCCATCTTTGATAAATACATCTTAATGCCTATTATATATCAATTACCAACAAGTGAAAAGAATATTGTTCCAGCATTAGTCAAGAGATCAAAAGAACCTTTAAAAAGATATCCTTTTTAGGGGTGCCTGGGTGGCTCAGTGGGTTGAGCCTCTGCCTTCAGCTCAGGTTATGACCTCAGTGTCCTGGGATTGAGTCCTGCATCAGGCTTTCTGCTCAGTGGAGAGCCTGCTTACCCCTCTCTCTCTGCCTGCATCTCTGCCTACTTGTGATCTCTCTGTGTCAAATAAATAAATAAAATCTTTAAAAAATATATATATATCCTTTTAAAAATCTGTATCAACTGTAGAACACAATGCTGAGATTTGAACATAGTGAGTACTCAATAAATATCTGTGGTTTTACTGTAACTTAATTTCAACACAGAAAAAATCATCTTACATCCAAAAATCCTTTATCTAAATCCTGGGTCTGCCACTTAGGAAAACCATTTGATACCTGTGTGTCTCCAGCTCTCCAATTATAGAATAGGATGACAGTTCTCCCATACCTACCTAGTGAGTTTTTTGTGAAATTTTGATACTAAAATATCTGAACAAGTGCTGAGCCAAGGATGTGGTATATTGACAATACATGGTCCCTCCTAATAATCTAGTGGGAAAGACAGAAATGCATGATGATAACTACCATGATGGGGGACACTGCATAGTACACTAAAGTGTCTACATCTGCCTTTGGAATCTGTGAGGGTTAAGAGAAATACCTTTTAGGGGATACTTGTAGTACGAATTTAGCAGATCAAAAGGAAAGGCAGGGCATTCCAGGCAGAGGGAATAATTCCTGTAAAACATAGGGGTATGAGAACCTGTGACATGTTTACAAAGTTATACATAGTTCATAATTTGGGGAAGCATAAATGGAGAAAAGGTGAAGTAGAGCACAAATTAGAAAAGAAGTAGAAGCCGATAGAAATGGAAAGACAGACAAGGTAAGATCATAAAGAACCAAAACTGCACACTATGCAAGAGTTTGGATCCTACCGGTTGTGCCATAGGACACCACTCAAAGTTCGGGAGGAAGAAAGGAATATAGATTTTCTTATTAGAAGGACCTTTCTGACCCCAGAGAGGAGCTCACATTGAAGAAACCAAGACTAGATTTAGGAAATATGATCATTCTTCTTCCAAATTTCCTAGCAGGCCCAATGACCAGTTAATCTTCTTTCCATGGTTCAAGCAAAGTATACTGCCAGATTCACCCCAACTCTTGCCTGCAAAGGCCAATACTTGCCTACTATTACTCTACCAGTGCTATGTACCTTCAGTTATAACTTTTATCCCACTACAACATTAGGTTGTAAGACAAACTAAACAACTTTGACATTAGGAAAAGCACACTGGTCTGATGAATTCACATATAACAATGATGGTATTAGTAGTTAACATTTACTGAGTGTAGCAAGGTGTGATACATTATGCTAAGCATTTTATATGCATCATTTTATTTAACCTACAAAATAAATGTACAATTATAATGATGACTATTGTCATGATTTTACAAAGGAGGGGGAAAGATTAGGGAACTTTCAAATCTGTTCATGTTCACACACCAAGTAAATAGCTAAGTTCGACCTCTAACCCAGGAGTATCTGACACCAATACTCTTACTCACCATCCCATATATGGGGCACAGAAATGACAAGATGGACATTGTCCCAAGTATTTGGGTATTAAAGAAAACAGGGCTACATCTGTTTTTTGGTTGATTAAGCCAGAGGTGCCAAGGTAACATGCACTTCCTAAATTTTCCACCATTAACTGTATAATTAGGAAAAAAATAGCAAAAAGTTATTCATTTACTAACTATGTTTACTCAAAACAAACCTAAAAGAAAACTGTATAGTATGATGCAATCTAAAAATTGCTTTCTTTTGGGGCACCTGGCTGGCTCAGTTCATAGAGCATGAGACTCTCAATCTCAGTACCGTGAGTTCATGTCCCACATTGAGTGTAGAGATTACTTAAAAAAAAAATCTTTTAGGGACGCCTGGGTGGCTCAGTTGGTTGGACGACTGCCTTCGGCTCGGGTCATGATCCCGGAGACCCGGGATCGAGTCCCGCATCGGGCTCCCAGCTCCACGGGGAGTCTGCTTCTCCCTCTGACCTTCTCCTCGCTCATGCTCTCTCACTGCCTCTCTCTCAAATAAATAAATAAAATCTAAAAAAAAAAAATCTTTTAAAAAGTGCTGTCTTTTTATAGTATAAAACTGATCACCGAGTCACACTACCATGAAATTTTTATCAATGAAAAAGACACTGGTTTAGCTAATGGAACAAATGAAAGGAAATGTGACTCAAATATCTAAAATTGTGAACATTAAATATTCATGTCGATTTAGGAAAAGAATAAGTATTTCTTAGTATTTATTTATATCTCAATGGTTCCAAAATCAAGGGGGATGTTTACAGAATTTTAGGCAAGAAAATAAAATCAATAAATGAGAACACTGGAACAAAGAAAACAGCTTTTTTCCCAGCAGATCCAAATCCCTACTTATCCCATGTTTAATTTAATATGAAAGTGAAGTTGCAGTCTCTAAGAATATATAAAGACTAGCAGGCAGTATTCTAAGATGCTCACCCTATGGTCCCTACCCTGCATGTACATACCCTGTATAATCCTCTCCCCTTGCGTATGGGCTAGACTGTGAATATGATGGATTCTACTCCTTTGATTAAGTGACCTATTTTGATAAAAATGAAGGGATTTTTCATATTAATTAAGATCACAAATTCGTTCATTTTGGGTTAAAAAAGAAATTATTCTGTATTGCAATAGCAATGTGATGGGACAGAAGGTAGCTATACTTGTGGTGAACATAGCATAATGTATAAACTTGTCAGATCACTAAATTGCACAGCTGTAATGTTGTGACAACTATACTCAAATAAAAAAGAAAGAAAGAAAAACAAAAGGGAGATTATCTTTGATGGGCCTGACCTAATCAGATGAACCCTTTTTAAAGGACTAAAGCCTTCCAGAAAAAAAGAGATTTAAAACATGATAAACCCTTTTGCTGGCTTCAAAGCCAGCTGGCTTTGAAGTGACCCTCCAAGAACCACATAGCTAGTACCTGAGAACATATTGTAAGAACTGAGAATAGTCCCTGCCCAATAGCTAACAAGAAATGGGGACCAGGGCCTCACAAAAGACCAATCTCAGGCTGACCAACACCTGACTGCAGCCTTTCAAGATCCTGACCAAAAAACCCAGCCACCATGCTCCCTGTCATCTGACATATAAAACTGTAAGATAATAAGTACACAAAAATTATTTTAAGCCACAATGTTATGGGAATTTGTTATACAACAATAGAAAACTAATAGACTAAGGCAGGGGATAAGCCACCATATGCTAAACACATAAAAAACACTGGTTTCTGACACCATTACCCAACAAAACACAGAACCAATTGCCCCTGGGTAATCCAGAGCAAACTATGCACATAGAAGAATAAACATTTCTAAACAAATCTTGCATAATCTGAGATTTTTACTTCTTGCACTTTCACCAGTGCAATACAAAGACAATGCCTCAAGATTGAAATGATATGGGTAAACAGCAGAGGTGAAGTATGAATCACTTCAACAGCTCTAACCTCCTGCCACCAGAAGCATTACTCTTGTTTCTTTTTTACTATGAACCTCAGATTTCTAAAGGATTAAGTCTCTGTCTCAAGAACTAGGTAAAGACTAGAACTCAAGCCTGCCTATTCTCTTTCCCTTTAGCACTGAGACTTCATACATTTGGACTTATCACAAGTTTGTAAGGACCTGTTTTCTCTGCCTTTTCTCATACTGCAACGTCCTGATATTGAGAATGAGGAAATTTCATGGTCATTGGGCAACAGAGCCAGAAAAACTAGATGCTATTCAGCTTTATATCCCTGGAGTTTGTATCTTCCTATCAACCATGTTTTATTTTTTAACATTAAAAATCTATCAGTAAGAAGTGTTGAGAAATAGCATGTTTGTTCATGTTTGTTCTACCCTCACTCTTTCTCTCCCCCAACACCACCTGCACTATACACACACACACTTATTTAGATGATAATTTTGAGAAAAAAGACTGAAGAAATGAAGGTATTTTTTACTAGTATGAGAAATAGACTTATAGTCTGAATTGTGGCCAATACAAAAATGTTCCATAACTAAAAATTCAGAAGGTAGTTCTCCAGCTATAAGCAATCTATTTGCCATTTCAGAATGGCAATTCTGAAATACTGAAACTCACCAGATGGATTACAGATGTGAATTGCTGCTGGGAGCACATGCAGCAAAGAACATTTTGAAGCTATTTCATTCACTGAGTAAGATCAATGCTGATCCCATTGAAAACCAGGATTGTTAACAGGTCAAGATTCCATAGGATAATTGGTTAGGAAACACAAAAACCATTCCTAAAATTACAGTAGCCCTCTAACTGTGAATGTATTCATTAAGATTGCTATACATCTATGAAAGAACAATTGGAACCTGCATTTCAGGACAACCTGTAAATATCCTAGAATCACAAAGGTGAAAGTGTGTGCAACCAAAAAAGTCACATTCCTTGGCATACTGCAAGAACATTATGGGTACATGTATACACATAAATATAAACAGGAGGTTATATTTATTTGTTTTCCATAGGAAACACCATTTGTTGCAATGTAGTGAAAACCTCCAATTATATCTAAACACCAGATTTTAAAACAGGAAAACCAAAAAATAGGCTAAAAGTGCTGTTTTATTTTATTATGAGAATATGAATTTTGGAATGCCTAGTAGAAAAGATGTAAGGAAAAGGAAAGAACAAAAGGAAGGAGGAAAGAGAGGAAGGAAGAAAGGGGGAGAGGAAAGAGAGAAAAAGAGGGGGACTGGAGAAAGGAAAGAAGGAAAGAAATAAGGACAGAAATCAGAAAGGAAAGAGGAAATAAAGGAAGGAAGAAAAGTAGAACTGTCAGATGAAATTATTTTGCAACCCAAATCTGCCTCATTCATTCAACAAAGATGCATTGTAAGATAGGCACTGCTTGTCACAAAGCAGCTGAAGACAAAATAAAAATACAAAATAAGTAAGTACAATAAAAATACACAAATAATTATAATGAAGTATGAAAAGGATTATAATACAAGTTTAAGCATAGCTATTAATTCTGCCTAGGGACTTGCGTTCACTTTTCACAGATGATATTTTATCTGGCTCTCAAAGGGCTAACTAAAATAGCATTTGCTAAGGCAGAGTGAAAGGATCCAGGTATAAACTTAATACCCAAAAGAAATTCCAACGTTCTTAATTCTTTCCCTCTTAACATTCAACCAACTCCACATCCACCTCCCAAACTCATGTGTCATATCTTGCTCTTACAAGTTTCCCACAGATGAGTGACACACATTTCTAGAAAGTAACTCCTTGAAAGATGCTATAGGACAAGGTAGAAGCCTACTGACCTATGTCACATTGGAAGATAAAGAGGCTTTGAGCCTCTTTGAGCAAGACATAGAATTTGTCATTTTATGACAATTGAGACTATCCAAAGGAAGGTATCAGGAAAGCCAAGTAGGTATAAGACTATTAGGGGAATTGACAATCTTCTCAGAATGGTGTTTGGTAATGGCACCATACAGCATGGGGTATACACACACAAGCTATACATGATTTTTTTTTGTTTTATTCAATGAGATGATTAGAGATTATAGAGAAAAAATAATTAGTGAATTAGACCGTAGATCAATAGAAATAATCCAAAACAAAGCATACAGAAAAAAATAAGACTGATGAAAAATAGCTCCTAATTTATTCTGAGTATTATCCAGTGCAGTAAGATGGGGTAAGCAAGAAGTAATATCCAGTGCAGTAAGATGGGGTAAAAAGATAATATAGATTGCACAGGATTAAACACAACTCTTTATTTCCAGATATATGTCAAATGTTTATTTATATATTGTCTGCGGCTGCTTCTGTGCTACTGCAGTACAGCTGAGTAGTTCTGATGGAGACCAAATGACCTGTAAAGTTGAAAATATTTACTCTTTGACCCTATACAGAGAGGGAAAAAAAAACTACCTCTGATGCAGATAGTTTTTAAGAATCTCTAAATAAGCTATTAGAACTAATAAGTGAATAAAGTTAAATAGCATGATGCAAGAACATATTTTAAAAATCTCTTATTTTTCTACATACTACCAATATGAAAATGAAATTTAAGAATTCCATCTATAATGAAATAAAAAACATAATTTTGGATAAATTTAAGAGAAAATGTGGAAGATCTGTCCACTGAAAACTACAAAATATTGCTGAGAAATACTGCAGAAAATTTAAATAAATGGAGCTATATAACATCTTAATATGAAAAAGTTGTCAATTACCTTCAAAATGATCTATAGTTTCAATGTAATACCAATCAAAATCTGAGCAAAATTTTTTGGTAGAAATTGACCACAGGGTTTTGAAAATCTGTAGGAAAGCAACTTTTTGGTGGAGTCTTTCAGGTTTTCTATATAAAGTATCATGTTTTCTGCAAATAGTGAAAGGTTGACTCCCTCCTTGTTGATTTGGATGCCTTTTATTGCTTTTTGTTGTCTGACTGCTGTACCTAGCACTTCCAGTACTATGTTAAGTATTAGTGGTGAGAGTGGATATCCTCGCCTTGTTCCAGACCATAGAGGAAAAGCAATCAGTTTTGCCCCATTGAGGATGACATTAGCTGTGCTAATGTCTTCCACCTGTGGCCTTTATGATGTTGAGGTATGTTCCTTCTATCCCTACTTTGTTGAGGATTTTACCCTAGAATAGAAAAAAAAAAAGCTTTTTTCAAGTAGAACAAAGTTAGAAAATTTACACAATCTGAGATTAAGATTATTATAAAGCAAGTAAATCAAGACAGTATGGTACTGGCATAAGAAAGACATAAGTATCAGTGGAACAGAATGGAGACTCCAGAAATAGGTCCAATCTCATATGGCCAATTGGTATTTGACAGTGTTACAGTAATCTGATGTGGAAAGCAACTTTTCAGAGAAATGGTAGTGGGCTAACTGAATACGTCTATGGAAAAAAATAATAACTTTGATCTTTATCTCACACCATTCATAAGAAATAATTCAAAAGGGATAGTAGACCTAAACATAAGAACTGAACTATAAAACTTCTGGAAGAAAAATGAGAGAAAATCTTTGTTATCTTGGATTAGGCAAAAATTCTTAGATAAGACAAGAAACCACAAAACACAAGAGAAAAATTGAATATTTGACTTTATCAAAGTTAAAAATGTGTGCTCTTTAAAAGACACTTCTCTGAAAGTGAAAAGACAAGACATAGATTGACAGAAAATATTTGCAAACCACATCACAGAAAAGGACTTGATTCCAAAATAAGGAACTTAAACTCAAAATAAGACAAACACTGAGGGCGCCTGGATGGCTCAGTGGGTTAAGCCTCTGCCTTCGGTTCAGGTCATGGTCTCAGGGTCCTGGGATCGAGCCCCGCATCAGGCTCTCTGCTCAGCGGGGAGCCTGCTTCCTCCCCTCTCCCTGCCTGCCTCTCTGCCTACTTGTGATCTCTGCCTATCAAATAAATAAATAAAATCTTTAAAAAAAAAATTAATAAAAAAAAAAAAAGACAAACATTGAATTAAAAATTGGGTCAAAAAAGATATAGAAAAAGTCTAAAGCACAAGATGTTCAACATCATGTCATTAAAGAAATGCAAATTGAAACTACAATGAGAGTATTACACATACAGAGGAATGGCTAAAATCTTTAAAAACTGAGCAAACTAAGAGATGATGAGAATGTGGAATATATTAGTTTGCTAGGGCTGCTATAACAAAGCACTACAAACTGTGTTGGCTAAACAGAAATTTACTATCTCACAGTTCTGGAAGCTAGAACAGGGGTCTGGGATTAAGGTGTCAGCAGGGTTAGTTTCTTCTGAGGGCCACGAAAGGGAGTCTAGTCTGTTCCATGCCTCTCCCCTAACTTCTGGTGGTTTGCTGTCCATCCTGGCATTCCCCAGTATATAGAAACATTGCCCCAATCCATGTCTTTATCCTCGCATAATATTTTTCCTGTGCCTCTCTGTGTTCAAATTTCTTCTTTTATAAGGACATCAGTCACACTGAATTAGGGCCCACCATAATGATCTCATCTTAACTAATACATCTGCCATAACCCTTTTCCTAAATAAGGTCACATTGTGTGGGTTAGAAATTCAACATATGAATCTTGAGAGAACACAATTCAACCCATAACATAGAGCAATAAAAAGTCTCATGTACAGAGGGCTCCAAGATGGCAGAAAGATGGGAGACCTAAATTTTGTCTGGTCCCAGGAATTCAGCTAGGTAATTATCAAACCATTCTGAACACCTGTGAACTCAACAGGAGGTAGAAGAAAAGAATAGCAGCAACTCTGTGAACAGAGAAATGACCACTTCCTGGAAGTCATATTCTATCCCTTTATTTTTTCTTTAAAATTTTGAGATGCAGATTCTTCCAACAGACCAAAATATACCCTAAACCTAGTACATGGTCTTGTTCTATTCACCCATCTAATCACGTGCTTTCTTTTTTCTCTTATTTTTAAATTTTTCCTCATTCTCCTTCAACCAACTTTCCTTTCTCAACCAACTTCCTATCTTATTAATTCTTTTTTTAAAATGTTCTTTAATTTTCATTTTTATAGTCATATTCCAACCTTTAATTGTATGTACCATTATTTGTGTGTGTGTGTGTGTGTATATATATATTCACACACACACACACACACACACACACATGCTTTTTTCTTTCTTTAAAATTTTGGGAGGCAGTTTCTTCTAACATATCAAAATACACCCAAAATCTAGTGTGTAGCTCTGTTTTATTAACCAGCCTGATCATATTCTTCTCCCCTGGCCCCTCATTTTGGGTCTCTTCTGATTTGTTTAGTGTATATTCTTCTGAGGTCATTGTTAGCATTTTGTTCTTTTATTCCTCTATTCTTTCAGGACAAAATGACAACACAGAAAAACTCACCTCAGAAAGAATAACAGGAGGCAGTACCAACTGTCAGGGAGCTAATCAACATGGACATTAGTAAGATATTGGAACTAGACTTCAGAATATCAATTTTAAAGATATTAGCTGGGCTTGAAAGAAAGCGGAGAACATACTAGACAATCACTTTTTGGAGAAATAAAATCTAACCAAGTCAAAATCAAAAAGGCTCTTTTTGATTTGGTGCAATCAAAAATGGAGGCTCTAACTGCTAGCATAAATGAGGCAGAAGAGAGAATTAGTGATATAGAAGACCAATTGAGGGAGAATAAAGAAGCTGAGAAAAGAGAGAAAAACAACTATTGGAACACAAGGGGAGAATTTGAGAGGTAAGTGATACCATAAAACAAAAATAATATTAGAATAATTGGGATTCAGAAGAAGAAAGAATGAGAGAGAGGGACAGAAGGTATACTAGAGCAAATTATAGCAGACAACTTCCCTAATTTGGGGAAGGAAACAGGCATCAAAATCCAGGAGGCACAAAGAACCTGCCTCAAAATCAGTAAAAATAGGTCAACACCCCAACATCTAACAGTAAAACTTACAAATCTCAGAGAAAAAGAGTAAATCCTGAAAGCAGCTCATGACAAGGGGTCTGTGACCTACAATAGTAGAAATATTAGATTGGCAACAGACCTGTGCACAGAGACCTAGCAGGCCAGAAAGGCCTGGCATGATATATTCAGGGTACTAAACCAAAAAAAAATATCCAGCCAAGAATACTATATCCTGCTAGGCTGTCATTGAAAATAGGAGAGATAAAAAGCTTCCGTGACAAACAGAAACAAAAAGAATGTGCGATCACCAAACCAGTCCCACAAGAAATATTGAAAGGAGTCCTCTCAGCAGAGAGAACCTGAAAGTAAAACAGACAAGAAAGGAACAGAGACAATATACAGTTACAGTTACCTTACAGGGAATACAATGGCACTAAATTCACATATTTCAATAGTTACCCTGAATATAAATGTGCTAAATGCCCCCATTAGAAGACACAGAGTATCAAATTGGATAAAAAAAAAACAAGACCCATAAATATGCTGTCTGCAAGAAACTCATTTTAGACCCAAAGACACCTCCAAATTTAGAGTGAGGAGGTAGAAAACATTTTACCATCCTAATGGATATCAAAAGAAAGCTGGGGTGACAATCCTTAGATAAATTAGATTTTGACCAAACACTCTAAGAGATGAAGAAGGGCACTATATCATATTTAAAGGGTCTCTCCAATAAGATCTAACAATTGTAAATATTTATGCCTCCAATATGGGAGCAGCCAAGTACATAAACCAATTAATAACAAAATCAAAGAAACACATTGACAATAATACAAAAATAGTAGGGGGCTTTAACACTCCACTCCCCACTGGAATGGACAGATAATCCAAGCAAAAGAGAAACAAGAAAATAAAGGCCTTAAATGGCACACTGGACCAGATGGACATCACAGATATATTCAGAACATTCCATCCCAAAGCAACAGAATACACATTCTTCTCACGTACACATGGAACATCCTCCAGAATAGAGCACATCCTGGGTCACAAAGCAGGTCTCAACTGCACGAAAAGATTGGGATTATTCCCTACATATTTTCAGACCACAAGGCTCTGAAGCTTGAACTCAATCACAAGAGGAAAGTTGGAAAGAACTCAAATACATGGACCCATTCATTCATCTTACTAATAAATGGATGGGTCAACCAGAAAATTAAAGAAGAATTGGAAAAAGTCATGGAAACAAATGAAAATGAAAACACAACTGTTCAAAATCTGTGGGACACAGCAAACATGGTTCTGAGAAGAAAGTATATAGCAATATAAACCTTTCTCAAGAAACAAGAAAGGTCTCAAATACACAACCTAACCCTACACCTAAAGGAGCTGGAGAAGGAACAGCAAAGAAAGCCTAAACCCAGCAGGAGAAGAGAAATAATAAAGATCAGAGCAGAAATCAATGAAATAGAAACCAAAAGAACAGTAGAAAAGATCAATGAAACTAGGGGCTGGTTCTTTGGAATAATTAATAAGATTGGTAAAACCGTGGCCAGACTTATTCAAAAGAAAGAACCCAAATAAATAAAATAATGAATGAAAGAAGAGAGCTCACAATCAACACCAAAAAAATATAAACAATTATAAGAACCTATTATGAGCAACTATATGCCAGCAAATTTGACAATCTGGAAGAAATGGATGTATTCCTAGAGACATCTAAACTACCAAAAGTAAATCAGGAGGAAGAAAAAGGAAACAGGAACAGACCTATAACCAGTAAGGAGATCAAAGCAGTCATCAAAACTCTCCCAACAAACAAGAGCCCAAGGCCAGACGGCTTCCCAGGGGAATTCTACCAAATATTTAAAGAAGAATTAATACCTATTCTTCTGAAACTGTTCCAAAAAACAGAGAAAGAAAACTTATAAGCCCATTTTATGAGGTCAGCATTACCTTGATTCCAAAACCAAAGACCCATCAAAAAAGAGATTTACATACCAATATCCCTGATGAACATGGATATAAAAATTCTCACCAAAATACTAGTTAATAGGACCCAGCAGTACATTAAAAGGATTATTCACCATGACCAGGATTTATTCCTGAGCTGCAAGATTGGTTCAACATCCACACATCAATGTGATACAATATGTTAATAAAAGAAAGAGCAAGCACCATATGTTACTCTCAATAGATGCAGAAAAAACATTTGACAAAATACAATTTCCTTTCTTGTTTAAGACTCTTCACAGTATAGGTTTAGAGGGTACATACCTCAATATCATCAAAGCCATCCATAAAAAACCCACAGCAAATATCATTGTCAATGGGGGAAACTGAGAGCTTCTCCCCTAAGGTCAGGAACATGGCAGGGATGTCCACTATCATCACTGCTATTCAACATAGTACTGGAAGTCCTAGCCTCAGTGATCAGACAACTAAAAGAAATTAAAGGCATCCGAATCGGCAAAGAAGTCAAACTCTCACTCTTTGCAGATGATATGATACTTTATATGGAAAACCCATAAGACTCCACTCCAAAACTATTAGAACTCATACAGAAATTCAGTAGTGTCAGAATATAAAATCAATGCACAGAAATGAGCTGCATTTCTATACACCAAAAACAAAACAGAAGAAAGAGAAATTAAGGAGTTGATCCCATTGACAATTGTACCCAAAACCATAAGATACCTAGGAATAAACCTAACCAAAGAGGCAAAGAACCTGTACTCAGAAAACTATAGAATACTCATGAAACAAATTGAGGAACACATAAAGAAAGGGAAAAACCTCCCATGCTCATGGATTGGAAGAACAAATATTGTGAAAATGTCTATGCTTCCTAGAGCAATCTACACATTTAAAACAATCCGCATCAAAATATCATCAACTTTTTTCAAAGAAATGGAACAAATAATCCTAAAATTTATATGGAACCAGAAAATACCCTGATTAGACAGAGGAATGTTGAAAAAGAAAGCCAGAGTTGGTGGAATCACAATTCCAGACTTTAAGCTCTATTACAAGGCTATAATCATCTAGACAGTATGGTACTGGCACAAAAACAGACACATAGATCAATGGAACAGAATAGAGAGCCCAGAAATGGACCTCAACTGTATGGTCAACTAAACTTTGACAAAGTAGGAAAGAATGTCCAATGGAAAAAAGACAGTCTCTTCAATAAGTGGTATTGGGAAAATTGGACAGCTACATGCAGAATGAAACTGGACGATTTCCTTACACCACACACAAAAATAGATTCAAAATGGATTAACACCTCAATGTGAGACAGGAATCCATTAAAATCTTGGAGAACATAGGCAGCAACCTCTTCGAACTCAGCCACAGCAACTTCTTCCTAGAAACATCACCAAAGGCAAGGGAAGCAAGAGCAAAAATGAACTATTGGGACTTCAGCAAGATAAAAAGTTTCTGCATAGCAGAAGGGAATAGTCAACAAAATCAAAAGACAACCAAGGGAATGGAAAAAGATATTCGCAAATGACATATCAGATAAAGGGCTAGTATCCAAAAACTATAAAGACCTTATCAAACTCAACATCCAAAGAATAACGAATCCAATCACGAAATGGGCAGAAGACATAAACAGACATTTCTGCAAAGAAGACATCCAGATGGCCAACAGACACATGAAAAAGTGCTCCATATCACATGGCATCAAATCAAAACCACATAAAGCAAAACCATATAAACCATACAAATCAAAACCACAGTGAGATAATAACCTCACACCTGTCAGAATGGCTAAAATTAACATGTCAGGGGGGAAAAAACAGATGTTGGTGATCATATGGAGAAAGGGGAACCTTCCTACACTGTTGGTGGGAATGCAAGCTGGTGTAGCCACTCTGAAAAACAGTATGGAGTTTCCTCAAAAAGTTGAAAATAGAGCTACCCTATGACCCAGCAATTGCACTACCAGGTATTTACCCCAAAGATACAAAAATTGTGATCTGGAGGGGCACCTGCACCCCAATATTTATAGCAGCAATGTCCATAATAGCCAAACTATGGAAAGAGCCTAGATGTTCATCAACAGATGAATGGATACAGATGGATGGAGATATACACACACACACACACACACACACACACACACACACATACACACAATGGAATATTATGAAGCCATCAAAAAATGAAATCTTGCCATATGCAATGATGCAGATGGAATTAGAATGTATTATGCTAAGTGAAATAACTCAATCAGAGAAAGACAATTGCCATATGATCTAGTTGCTATGTGGAATTTGAGAAACAAGGCAGAAGATTACGGGAGAAGAGAGGAAAAAATGAAATGGGACAAAACTGGAAAGGGAAACAGACCACAAGAGATTCTTAATCTCAGGAAACAAACTGATGGTTGCTGGAGTAGAGGGAGGTGGGAGGGATGCAGTGGCTAGGTGATGGATATTGGGAAGAGTATGTGCTAAGGTGAGAACTGTGATTTGTGTAAGATTGATGAATCACAGACCTGTACCCCTGAAACAAGTAATTAATTATATGTTAATAAAAAATAAAGTCTCAGGCATTGCTTATGGAAATGAAAAGTGGTATAGTCACATCCATACTTTCTTATAAAGTTTACTGTATCCTTAGTATATGACCTAGAAATTGCATTCTTAGGATCATCACAAGAGACAGAAAAACATATGTCCACACAAAGACTTGTATGCTAATGATTATAACAGCATTATCACAATAGTCCAAATCTGGAAACCACCCAAATGTCCATGGACATGTAAATTATAAACAAAATATGGTGTATTAATAATGATGAAATGCTACTCAGTAATAAAAAGAAGTAAACTGATACTATAACAACTTAAATGAATCATCAAGAAGTGCTAAGTGAAAGAAGCCAAACAAAAGACTACATGTTTTGTACTACCATTTATTTGAAGCTCTAGAACAGACAAAACTATAGTGACAGAAATCAGATCAATGGTCATCTAAAGCCAGAGACAGGGATGGAGAATGACTATAAACGGGCATGGGGAAACTTTCTGGGTGATGGGGAGGTTATAAACCTTGATTGTGGTAGCAGCTGCAATATTATATACATTTGCCAAAACTCATCAAACTTAAAATGGGTACATTCTATTGTATGTAATTTATATTTCAATATGTTTGTTTAAAAAAACAAATAAATTTGTTTTTTTAAACAAACAGGTACCACATTTGGGGTGCCTGGGTGGCACAAATAAGCATCCAACTCTAAGTTTTGGCTCTGGTCATGATCTTAGGGTCATAAGATCGAGCCCTCAATCATGAGATTGAGCCCCACATCAGGCTCTGTACTGAGCATGGAGTCTGCTTAAGTTTCTCTCTACAACTCCCTCTGCCCCTCCCTACCTCATGGTTCCTTCTCTCTCTCCTTCTCTCTGGGATGAATAAATAAATCTTTAAAATAAATAAATAAAAATTAAAAATATTACCACGTTCTAACATATTCAGAATTAAAAGATGCTTTTATTTTCTAGTAAACATGATAACACACATGTTATTTTACTTAACACAAACATATATAACATGTATCAAGCAGTGTACTGCAGTGGAACAAGAACAGGTTTTTTAATCTGGACACATCTGGGAACATAGCTCAGTTCTTCTATTCTGTTTCTGAGCTGAGTACTCTCTGATCCTCAATTTGCTCAACTGTAAAACACATTTCATGGTATGGCCTTATAAGTCCAGGAAAAGTTCTATTACAAAGCACCTGATATTATCCCCTATGTAGTCACATAATTAACATGAGGTATCTTAGAAATACCCATACTGGAGTAATATTTTATATAGTCAGCTTGTTGGGTAATGATATAATTTATCATGACAATTCTTCAGAGATGGCATTGGGACCTGGATTTTCTTCAGTAATCACTTAGTATAATCTCTGTGGTAAACTTAAAGATAAGTGTATAATTGCATCATTAGAATTCCATTTGGCCACAAAAGAAATCCTCTCTGGAAAATAGCCTTTAGCACATATGAATACTTAAGAAGACGGAATATGGTCACCTCTATCTACTAAAGCTAATATTATTAATGATATGTTTCAATTGCATTTACTTATCTGGTTGAGATAAAAATAATTATATGATATTGGCATCTAACCAACTATTAATTATCCTATTAGCTCCAATTCTTTAGCCCTCCTTGCATTCACAGCCTTTGTCATCTGACTTTTGACCTCTTATCAAAAGGTGTAGTTTTTTTCTTATGTTGTACACAAAAACTCAAAATGGATTGAAGACCTAAATGTGAGACATGAAACCATAACTCTCCTAAAAGAAAACATAGGCAGTAATCTCTTGAACATTGGCCTTAGCAGCATTATTTATGGATATGTTGCCTCAGGCAAGGAAAATAAAAGCAAAAACAAACTAGAGGGACAACATCAAAATAAAAAGCTTTTACATAGTAAAGGAAACCATTGACAAAACAAACAGATAACCTACTAAAGGAGAATATATTTGCAAATGATATATCTAATAATATCAAAATATATAAAGAACTTGTACAACCCAACACCAAAAAACACCAACAATCCAATTACAATATGGGTAGAGGACTTAAACAGACATTTTTCCAAAGAAGACATATAGATAGCCAACACTGATAAAAAGACACTCAGCATCATTAATCATCAGGAAAATGCAAATCAAAACAAAAATGAGATATTACCTCCTACTATTCAGATATGGTTAGAATGAAAAAGACATGAAGTAACAAGTATTGGTGAAGATGTGGGAAAAAGGAAACTCTTGTGCACTGTTAGTGGGAATATAAATTGGTGCAGTCACTATGCAAAACAGTATGGAGTTTCCTCAAAAGAGTGAAAATAGAACTGCCATATGGTCCAGTAATTAAAATACTGGGTATATCCCAGAGAAAATGAAAGCACTAATTTGAAAAGGTATTATGCACTCCTATGTTTATTGTAGCATTACTTAAACAGCCAAGAAGATATAGCATATATTTACAATGAAATAGCACTCATCCATTAAAAAAAAAAGAATGTAATCTTGCCATTTGTGACAGCATGGATCAACCTAGAGGATTTTATGTTAACTGAAATAAGTGAGACAAAGAAATACAAATACCTTAGGACTACATCTATATGTGGAATCTAGAAAAAAAATGAACAAATAAAAAACCAGACTTTTAAATACAGAGAACAAACTGGCAGTGGCCAGAGGGGAGGCAAGTGGAATGGATGAAAGAGGTGAAGGGGATTAAGAGGCATAAACTCATGGCTGTAAGGTAAACAAGTCATGGAGGTGAAAAGTACAGCATAGGAAATACACTCAATAGTATTGTAATAATATTGAATAGTAACAGATGGTTACTACATGTATCATGGTGAGCACTGAGTAATATGTATAATTTTTGAATCACTATGTTTTTATACACCTGAAACTAATATAACACTGTTTGTCAATTATACTTTAATAATATTTTTAAAGAGTTGATATTTTTTCAGGACGCCTGGGTGGCTCAGTCGGTTGGGCTGCTGCCTTCGGCTCAGGTCATGATCCCAGGGTCCTGGGATCAAGTCCCGCATCGTGCTCCTTGGTGTAGGGAGCCTGCTTCTCTCTCTGCCTCTGCCTGCCACTCTGCCTGCTTGTGCTCTCTCTATGACAGATAAATAAATAAAATCTTTAAAAAAAAAAAAAGTTGGTATTTTTTCTACCCTTTGATTCTAAGCATGACTATCATTTCCTTTGGCAAATGAGATTGTAAAATATATTATGAAAGTGAGATTTGTAAAATCACTTGTTTGTGCTTTCATGTCCCTGACATAGTCATAAAAACATGTATCAGTTAACCTACATATAGAATACAAACATGATCAGAGTTGATCTCCACCTGTCATCCCAGACAGGCCAGTCTAGATCAGCCAAAGGCAGCTGACAACCCAGTGAACAAGCCAAACAAAGACCAACAAAGCTGTCTAGCCAACCATCCCACACACTGTAAAAGCAATAAAAGCTTATCATGTGCCACTGAGGTTTAATGAGTGTTTTTTACCTAAGATTACTGCAGTAGTAAACTTTGAAAAGTATTCTGGAAATAGTCTTTCACCCATTTCATCCTTAAAGTGTATCCCATCTTATTTTTGTTTTGGGAAAAGAAAGGCAATCTTTGTATTTTAATAAGGAATAGTGGGGGCCCTGTATGGCTCAGCCAGTTAAGCCTCCACCTCTTGGTTTTGGCTCAGGTCCTGATCTCAAGGGTCATGAGATCGAGCCTCCATCCAGCTCCCTGCTTAGCAACAGTCTGCTTGGATATTCTCTCCTTCTGCCCTTTACCAAATATAAGATTTTAAGGAAGAACCATGGCCTAATTACTCGGCAAATGAGATACTAATTGTTACTGATAGAAGGTCCTCTGTTCTTACACGTACAGACTCCCTTAGGAAAACATTAATATCTCCACGTTCATTTTTGCAACTCACTTCCCAGACCTCTATTTTCTTCCTCACATACTCTCATAAAGGTAGATCTGTCTCCATTTTTCAAGAAAGTATATTATGAAGTTTTGTCATATACAAAATATTTAAACCCAAATTACATAGATATTCAGGAGACAACAGGCATTAGAACCTAGAGTTGGATTTCCTATACTTAAAATCCTACTTCTGCCACTTACTAATTGCATAACCTTGGACCAGTCATTTAACATCCGTACAACATTAAGAAATAATTGGTGGATGGGGCGCCTCGATGGATCAGTCCTTAAGCATCTGCTTTTGGCTTAGGTCATGATTCCAGGGTCCTGAGATCCAGACCCACATCAGGCTCCCCTGGTCAGTAGGGAACCTGCTTCTCCCTCTCCCACACCCCCTGTTTGTGTTCCCTCTCTTGCTGCATCCCTCTCTGTCAAATAAATAAATTAAAAATCTAAAAAAAAAAAAAAGAAATAATCAGTGGAAAGGGAAAATAATCATTTAAAAAACATATAATTGGCATCATCAGGTTGCTAGGGGAATTAACTTGATGTTAAGTGCTGAAGATAATGCTTCACTCATTGGAAACTGGAGATAAATGTAAGCTCCTATTCTGATGATAGTACAGTGCTCTACCAGAACTTTTGCAAGATAGGACTACGCATTACTCTTTGAGGGACAGTTATTAGGGTATATGCTAAAAATGAATGTGTATGTATACATACATACACACAAACATAAAATGTTCACCCTATAACAGTGAAAAATGGTCAATACCATAAAAGAATGCCAATAAGTTCTGTTTAAACAAATAATGCTATATCCATTCAACGGAATAATATGCACTTATTAAAAATTAAATTGTTAAGGTTATTTATTTTGGAAACTATCCACAATACGTTTTTAACTAATGACTCAAGTTATCAAATTGAAGAGAGCAATTCAATTTAAAAATATATTATAGGAAAACAATTTGGAAAGGGAAACACTAATTACTAAGTAGTGAGATCTTCTTTGTGGCTTTATAGTTTCCAAATTTCCAATAATGAACATGCATTACTTTTATACTCCTGTTATTTATCTACCAATTTATATTTTAAATTTTATTCAAAAGATTTCCTCTACAATTTTCCTATACTTTATGTAAATCCAATTATATCCAATTCTATATATTTTCTTTGCCTACATTCCCAAAGAAGTTCTCAAATCATCATCTTTAAAATACTTTGCTCAATAAAATCAAGTGAGTAAAAGATTCATAGGTTTTGGTGATTTTACTTCATTTATGAATTTCTAGCACCAAAGACTTAACCTCTGAACTTTTAGGGATGAAAAATATATTATGAACACAAGGGAATATTATTTAAATGCATGAGGAAATTGACCAAAGTTCTTTTACTTTATTTCTTAGTTCTAAGATCTGTAATAAATTTTTGTAATTGTATCCACCATATTCTTATCTCCAACTTAGACATTTGTCAAGTCTTTTTATAGACATATAAGAACTACAGTAATTATAAAATTGATCACTATACATAATGACCAAGTCTTCAGGTTAAATGGGACAAGTAAAAAATTTGACTGAAACAGCCCTGAGAATATTAAGGAAAGTCAGGGGCATCTCACTATGTTATGATGCAATTGTTTTGTTATTATACTGTC
This sequence comes from Mellivora capensis, assembly GCA_004024625.1. Taxonomy (NCBI): domain Eukaryota; kingdom Metazoa; phylum Chordata; class Mammalia; order Carnivora; family Mustelidae; genus Mellivora; species Mellivora capensis. Next base: position 12,823 of record PISX010018775.1, on the reverse strand, counting down.
ACCCCACTATTTTGAGTTGACTTAAGACAAGAAGTAATTGAACACCATTGTAATGTTCTTCTTATGTATTTTCTCTTTAAGCAGAAGTACTAGAAGGCTCCTGAGAAAGTGCAGGCATTCAAGATTTACAACTCAATTCCTCTACTGAAAATTTGAGTAAATAGCAACACTTATTTTTGTTTCTTGGAGACTTTATAATGGAGAACTGTATTCTACTGCCTCAGATCAAGCATACTAATAAGCCAACTAAATAATATCACTGCAGACAATTTTCTCAAGCTTCTGCCCTATTCAAATAGCCATAAATCAAAGTTCACACCCAATTGCAAAAAGCACTTGACCTTGGTGAAGTGAAAAGAAAACCAACCAGGCAAGGTTGAAAAATTCTGAGTTTGCCATCTGGTAGCAATTAGTGATAAACAATAAGTGATACATCCTCTCTTAAGACTGAAACTAAAAAAAACTTCTTGTTGTTTATTGATATTATTTTTATTTTGATCATTATTTTTTAAATTGCTTTGATTACTGCCAGAGTGGCAACTCATCAGAAGAGTAATATACATTGTAGTCTGTTGTTTCTCTGCACACACCTCACTAATAGCTTCCCAAATCCACAGGGATAAAAGTAATTTTGTCCCTAATTTACATCCCTCAGCTAGCTGAGACTGAGCTCCATTGATCTTCCTTAATCGCTTGGGAAGAATGCTCAATAAAGCCTTACCCTCCTCTTTACTTAAATAACATCAATTGCTTTAATTAGCAAACATTGCAAATACTCTTCCTATTGATGCACCAGATAGTCATACCCTCTCTGATTCCCACAAATTTGCATTGATGAGTAACCTGTGCAATGTTTAATGATTTTAGTTACTCAAGTAAAAAGGGTCAGACACAAACTCTTCTGCATCTTGAAATTTTAAGTTAAATTGGATGTTGTTCCAAGAAATACAATTATGGATGATCTATACCCTGTGTCCCAAATTCACACTCTGAAAATGGTAAACATGGCTCCTTTAAAGAAATCATGTTTGCTAGTTTTTTGAGGAAAAAAATAACTGGACACTTTAAAAATATTCTGGTCCAATGAGATGCATTATGTTTTGTAAAAGATAGTCTGTTATGGAGGAAAAACATTACTTCAATTTTCAGGTACTCACAGTCTGTGTAACAATGTACAAGTCACTTACTTTCTCTGGTCTCCATTTCTGCATTTAATTATCTGCTTAAAGGCATGAGGATAGACTAACTGGTATCTTGATGTGCCTTATAACTCTAGAAGTCCTAGTATACATGCCCTGAGATTGTAATTCAGGGCCAAGAGAATAATAAAATGATCAGTAGTTTTGTAGAGTCATTTCCACAACAGTATCATTTTCTGTTTATCTCATTCAAGTTTCTCAACCTCCTATGTGATAAACAGGCTTGTATTAGCTACTTCTGCCAGATAAAGGAACTGAGCCTCAAAGAGGTTAATGCCTTCTCCAAGATCACAGGCCTAATAAACTGAGCCAATAGGAACAACTCCTGAGTCTTTTGCTCTAACACTCTCCACTGTATCACATTTTTCTTACACAGGTCTGATATCCAGATTTCTGCAATTGCATTTTCAAATGCATTCTGTAAGCTTTTGAGAAAAGCATCCCTTTCCAATTTTACTTGGCTGAGCTAAGTTTACAAACCTTAACATTAAATTGAATGATGCAAGAATATGTCCCAGGTTTATGAGTGACATCAAAGAAAAATTTTCCCAGGCTTCCTATAGCTCTTAAAATAATCCACAAGCACAGATGGTCCTCATGGAGATAACTGAAAGTCAGCTGCTTACAGTTGAAATATGATGTCATGGCTTAAAGAACCTCTTTTCCTTGCTACCTTTCCTGTCTACCATCTGAGAAGATGCTTCATGAACATAGCAATGGTATAAGAATAGCCAACTAACAGACTTCAAACCAGTTAAAACATTTGATAATGATGGGAGAAGCTAACTCAAGAAATAGCCAACTAGAATATGAAGGGAAATTATATAAAATGTGAATAAGAAGCTACCAATTTTTAAATACCCAGTGTATCTTCTCCTAGCAGGATTTAAGTTCTTTTACACCACTAACCCAAATACTTGTAAATATAACTAGCTTTTTTAGACTGGATTATTATGCCATACAACATTTTTTTCTGTGAGGAAAAAGTATTCTGACTCCTAAGCAATTGTCTCCTAAATAATCTTGAAACATACCCTATTTACAAATTGACAATAATCCATATTCTGACTTATACTGGTCACTAAAATCACATCTACAGGGTAAGCACCCATTTGGATATAACATTTACTGCTCTATTCTACTAAACTTTCTACAATGCTTATCAAAGTTCTCAGTCTACAGCACATGTTCAAAAAATGCTGTTAACTGATGAAAAAGCAAAGAAATTCTGCAAATATAAATACAGTCATAGGAAAACTTACAAATTACAACTGTCCAAAACCAACATTCATACCAGCATATGTTGAAATTCAAGCCATGTAAATATATCAGTGTATCCTGCTTTATATCTTGAGATCTTTGGCTTATTGTTTTGGGAGAGTAAGCAGAAAGGTAAAATGGCATCAAGCACAGTAAGAGGTAGACAGAAATGAAATATGGAAAGATAGAGGGAGAGAAAGAGGATGACACAGAGAATAATACATGAGGGGAGAAGAGATAAATATAGGAAATGGGAAATTCAATAAGATACACATGGGCAACGAGGCAAGCAGGGGGAGATAGACCTTAAAATAAAGCTGAAATGCTATGAATAAAAATTACTCAAAGTTAGGCAGTTATTGATTACCTAAGAGAAAATGATCAATAATTTTCCAGGTTTATAAGTAGGAAATGGCTGGGCAAGATGGTGGAGGATAGTGTTCTGAAACAACATCAGCTCACAGGAGTTCAGCTAGATAGTTATCAAACCATTCTGAACACCTACAAACTCAACAGGCGAGAGAAGAGAAGAAGAGCAGCAATTCTAGGAAAGAAAATTAACCACTTTCTGAAAGGTAGGATGTGCAGGAAGTGAATCCGAAGTGATGGGAAGATAGACTGCAGGGGAAGGGGCCAGCTCCCAGCAAGCGGTGGAGCAGTAGAGCAGAAAATCAGAACTTTTAGAAGTCTGCTCCACTGAGGGACATTGCTCCAGAGGCTAAGCGGGGATGGAGCCTTCGTGGGGACAGTGTGGTGTCAGGTCCCATGAGGTCACTGAGTGTGGCAGAGATGCCAGGTATGAGATCAGGAAAGCCTACTACAAAGACAGAGCTGAGGAGTTAGCTCTCAGCTTGGGTTTACCTTAAACCATGATCCATGGCACAGTCAGACCACTGCTCTTTTAGTAGGGGCCCCACAAGTGGCAGTTCCAGGGAGACTTACCTTCCTCCTCTGGAGGCAGGAATCTGCTTGGTTTGGAGACTCCAAACAGGGCTGTGTGCCAGAGACAGAAATGCTTGGTCACAGGCCAGGTGAGCCCAGAGCATAGCCGGAGACCAGGAATATGGGAGTGATTGACCCCATTTCCCTGAGGCACACTGAGGAGTGGGGCCCTGAGCTCTTGGCTCCTCTGGGCTAGAGATTGGGAAGCCACCATTTTCATTCCCGTCTTCCAGAGCTCTACAGAAAGCACTCAGGGAGCAAAAGCTCCTGAGAGTGAACTCGAATAGATTTCTTAGCCTGGCCCCTGGCAAGGGTGGGGCAAAAACATTTGAGAATCACTGCAACAGGCCCCTCCCCCAGAATATCAGCAAGAACATCCAGCCAAGACCAAGCTCACCGCTCAAGGAGAACAGAGGAAATCCAGAGCTAGGAGAAAACAATGCATGGAATTCATGGCTTTCTCTCCATGATCCTTTAGTCTTGCAAAGTTAAATAAAACTCTTTTTAATTTTATTTATTTCTTATTCTAATTTTCTTCTCTCTCCTCTTTTAATGTTTTTTAAACTAGTTTATCTTAACAATACCTTCCTTTAAAAAATCTTTGTAAACCTTCATTATTATAGTCATATTTTATCCTTCATGGTATTTAACCTTGTTTTTTGTATACATATAGGGTTTTTTATTTCTAAAAAATTTGGGGATACAATTTTTTCTAATAGATCAAAATATACCTTAAATCTAGCACAGGTCTTTGTTCTAGTCTCCAGCCTGAGCATATTTTCTCCTCTCTCTCTTTTTTTTTTCTTCTTCTTTCTTTTTCCAACCAACTTATCTTATCAATTCCTTTTTTTAGAATCTTTTTTAATTTTCATCTTTACAGTCATATTCCATCCCTTCATTATGTTTACCCTTATTTTTGTGTATATGTATATATATATATATATGTATATATGTGTGTGTGTGTATATATATGTATATATATATATACACACATACATATATAAGATTTCTTTCTTTAAAATTTTGAGAGGTAGTTTCTTCTAAGAGACCACAATACACCCAAATCAAATTGGTGGCTCTGTTCTATCCAGCAATCTAAAATCTAACATATATATATACATACATACATACATATATATACATATTTTTTTTTTCACACCATATCTTCTCTCTCTGGTTTGGGGTGTCTTCTGATTTGGTTAGTGCACATTTCTCTAGGGTTTTTGCCACATTTTTAGTGTTTTATTATCTTGTTCATATATTCTTATCTGGATAAAATGACAAGGCAGAAAAACTCACCACAAAAAAAAAAAAAAAAAGAACAAGAGGCAATACCAATGGCTAGGGACCTAATCAATACAGACACTGATAATATGTCAGATCTAGAGTTCAGAATGACAATTCTCAAGGTGCTAGTCAGACTTAAAAAAGGCATGGAAGATATTAGAGAAATGCTGTCTGGAGAAATAAAATCCCTCTCTAGAAAAATAAAAGAACTAAAATCTAACCAAGCTGAAATTTTAAAAAAGCTATTAATGAGGTAAAATCAAGAATAGAGGTTCTTACTGCTAGGATAAATGAGTAAGAAGAGAGAATTAGTGATATACAAGACCAAATGACAGGGAATGAAGAAGATGAGCAAAAGAGAGACAAACAACTACAGAGAATTTGAGAGATAAGCGATACCATAATACAAAACAATATTAGAATAATTGGGATTCCAGAAGAAGAAAAAAGAGAGAAGGCAGCAGAAGCTTTGTTGGAGCAAATTATAATAGAGAATTTCCCTAATATGACAATGGGAACAAGCATCAAAATCCAGGAGGCACAGAGAATCCCACTCAAAATCAATAAAAACAGGTCCACACCCTGTCATCTAATAGTAAAACTTACAAGTCTTAGTGACAAAGAGAAAATCCTGAAAGCAGCTCGAGACAAGAAGTCTGTAACATACAATGGTAAAAATATTAGACTGGCAGAAGACTTATCCACAGAGACTTGGCAGGCCAGAAAGAACTGGCATGAAATATTCAGAGCACTAAATAAGAAAAACATGCAGCCAAGAATATTATATCCAGCTAGGCTATCATTGAAAATAGGAGAGATAAAAAGCCTCCAGGACAAACAAAAATTAAAAGAGTCTGGAAACACCAAACCAGCCCTTCAGGAAATATTGAAAGGGGTCCCCTAAGCAAAGAGAGAGCCTAAAAGTAGTAGACCAGAAAGGAACAGAGACAATACACAGTAACAGTCTCCTTAAAGACAATAAAATGGCACTAAATTCATATCTCTCAATAGTTACCCTGAATGTAAATGGGCTAAAAGCCCCAGTCAAAAGACACAGGGGGGAAGCCTGCTGGCTCAGTTGTTTAGGCAGCTGCCTTCGGCTCGGGTCATGATCCCAGCATCCTGGGATCGAGTCCCACATCAGGCTCCTTGCTCGGCAGGGAGCCTGCTTCTCCCTCTGCCTCTGCCTGCCACTCTGTCTGCCTGTGCTCGCTCTCTCTCTCCCTCTCTCTCTGACAAATAAAAATTTAAAAAAAGACACAGGGTATCAGAATGGATAAAAAAACAAAACCCATCAATATGTTGTCTACAAGAAACTCATTTTAGAACCAAGTACAACTCCAGATTTAAAATGAGGGGATGGAAAATAATTTACCATGCTAATGGACATCAAAAGAAAGTTGAGGTGGCAATCCTTATACCAGATAAATTAGATTTTAAGTGAAAGACTATAATAAGAGAGGAGGAAGGATGCTATATCCTACTCAAAGGATCTGTCCAACAAGAAGATCTAACAATTTTAAATATCTATGCCCCTAACATGGGAGCAGCCAACGATACAAACCAATTAATAACAAAATCAAAGAAATACATCGACAATAATACAATAATAGTAGGGGACTTTACCACTCCCCTTACTGAAATGGACAGATCATCCAAGCAAAAGATCAACCAGGAAATAAAGGCATTAAATGACACACTGGACCAGATGGACATCACAGATATATTCAAAACATTCCATCCCAAAGCAACAGAATACACATTCTTCTCTAGTGCACATGGAACATTCTCCAGAATAGATCACATCCTGGGTCATAAATCAGGTCTCAACCAGTATCAAAAGATTGGGATCATTTCCTGCATATTTTCAGGCCACAATGCTCTGAAACTAGAACTCAGTCACAAGAGGAAATTTGGAAAGAACCCAAATACATGGAGACTAAACAGCATCCTTCTAAAGAACGAATGGATCAACCAGGAAATTAAGGAAGAATTGAAAAAATTCATGGAAACAAATGAAAATGTAAACACAATGGTTCAAAATCTGTGGGACACAGTAAAGGCTGTCCTGAGAGGAAAATATATAGCAATACAAGCCTTTCTCAAGAAACAAGGAACGTCTCAAATACACAATAACAAATACACCTAACCCTACATCTAAAGGAACTGGAGAAAGAACAGCAAAGAAAGCCTAAACCCAGCAGGAGAAGAGAAATAATAAAGATCAGAGCAGAAATCAATGAAGTAGAAACCAAAAGAACACTAAAATAAATCAATGAAACTAGGAGCCTTTTCACTAAGATCAGGAACTTGGCAGGGATGTCCACTATCACCACTGCTATTCAACATAGTACTAGAAGTCCTAGCCTCAGCAATCAGACAACAAAAAGAAATTAAAGGCATCCAAACTGACAAAGAAGAAGTCAAACTATCACTCTTTGCAGATGATCTGATACTTTATGTGGAAAACCCAAAAGATTCCACTATAAAATTATTAGAACTCGTACGGGAATTCAGTAAAGTGTCAGGATATAAAATCAATGCACAGAAATCAGTTGCATTTCTATATACCAACAAGAAGACAGAAGAAATAGAAATTAAGGAATTGATCCCATTTATAATTGCACCCATAACCATAAGATACCTAGGAATAAACCTAACTAAAGAGGCAAAGAATCTGTACTCAGAAAACTATAGAATACTCACGAAACAAATTGTGGAAGACACAAAGTGGAAAAGAATTCCATGTTCATGGATTGGCAGAACAAATATTGTAAAAATATCTATGCTACCTAAAGCAATCTACACATTTAATGCAATCCCTATCAAAATACCATCAACTTTTGTCACGGAAATGCAACAAATAATCCTAAAATATATATGGAATTGGAAAAGACCCCAAACAGCCAGAGGAATTTGAAAAAGAAAGCCAAAGTTGGTGGAATCACAATTCCAGACTTCAAGCTCTATTACAAAGCTGTCATCATCAAGACAGTATGGTACTGGCACAAAAACAGACACACAGATCAATGGAACAGAATAGAAAGCCCAGAAATAGACCCTCAACTCTATGGTCAACTAATCTTTGACAAAGCTGGAAAGAATGTCCAATGGAATAAAAGACAGTCTCAACAAATGGTGTTGCAAAAATTGGACAGCCACATGCAGAAAAATGAAACTGGACCATTTCCTTACACCACACACAAAAATAGAGTCAAAATAAATGAAAGACCTCAATGTGAGACAGGAATCCATCAAAATCCTTGAGGAGAACATAGGCAGCAACTTCTTCGACCTCAGGCACAGCAACTTCTTCCTAGAAACATCACCAAAGGCAAGAGAAACAAGGGCAAAAATGAACTATTGGAACTTCATCGAGATCAAAAGCTTTTGCACAGCAAAGGAGACAGTCAACAAAACCAAAAGACAGCTGACAGAATGGGAGATGATATTCACAAATGACATATCAGACAAAGGGTTGGTATCCAAAATCTATAAAGAGCTTATCAAACTCAACACCCAAAGAACAAAAATCCAATCAAGAAATGGGCAGAAGACATGAACAGACATTTCTGCAAAGAAGACATCCAGATGGCCTACAGGCACATGAAAAGGTGTTCAACATCACTCAGCATCAGGGAAATACAAATCAAAACCACATTAAGATATCACCTCACACCAGTCAGAATGGCTAAAATTAACAAGTCAGGAAATGACAGATGTTGGCGAGGATGTGGAGAAAAGGGAACCCTCCTACACTGTTGGTGGGAATGCAAGCAGGTGCAGCCACTCTGGAAAACAGTATGGAGGTCCCTTAAAAAGTTGAAAATAGAGCTACCCTACGACCCAGCAATTGCACTACTGGGTATTTACCCTAAAGATACAAATGTAGTAATCTGAAGGGACACGTGCACCTGAATGTTTGTAGCAGCAATGTCCACAATAGCCAAACTATGGAAAGAAACTAGATGTCCATCCACAGATGAATAGATGGAGAAAATGGGATACACACACTCTCTATCTCTCTCTCTCTCTCAATGGAATACTATGCAGCCATCAAAAGAAATGCAGTCTTGCCCTTTGCAATGATGTGGATGGAACTAGAGAGTATTATGCTGAGTGAAATAAGTGAATCAGAGAAAGACAACTATCATATGATTTCCTTGATATGAGGAATTTGAGAGGCAGAGTGGGGGGTTTGGGGAGTAAGGATGAAGAAAATGAAACAAGATGGGATTGGGAGGGAGACAAACCATAAAAGACTCTTAATCTCAAGAAACAAACTGAGGGTTGCTAGGGGGAAGGGGGGTTTGGAGAGGGTGGTTGGGTTATGGACATTGGGGAGGGCATGTGATATGGTGAATGCTGTGAAGTGTGTAAGCCTGAGGATTCACAGACCTGTACCCCTGGGGCAAATAATACATTACATGTTAATAAAAATAATTAATAAAAAATAAAAATAAATATAACTATGAAAAGAAATAATTTTCCAGGTTTTCTGTTTCTAGGCATTTGTATTTTTGTTTCCACATCAAAGGGAAAGGAAAGGGGAATAAGAAACATAAAATTGAGTAAATCTACTTAAAAGTAGATACCTAAAAGGTATTTCTCTGGGAAAACTGTGGAGCAGATTAAGGTGGTTTCTGTTTCCCTAACCTTTCTGTTAAGTATCAGCTCTACTAAACTAATTTTTAAATAAAAAATCTACTGTTAAGAAGGGTTCTAAAATTTCATTCACACTAAAATATAAATGGATAATTCTAGTGTTGAGGGCAAATTATTAGCAGTAGTGTGTCCAAATAATTTCTTGTTAAAAAAGGAGTGGAACATTTTGAGAATGAAAGGAGGTACTGTTAATGATTAGGCCAGGAAAACAGGTGTAAAGCAGGACGGGTATGGAGGAAAGGAGATTTATGTTCATTCATTAAGTAATAGAGAGAGATTTGGGGGAAAGAGCCCTTATCTGAGTCTCTAAAACAAGATAGATTATTGTTTCTTGCCCTGTAGTAGTCAGTTCTACACCAGAGTCTAATATAGATCAAATTACTACACTGAATTATTTTGTATATCTCAGGATGCTATGGAGTAACAGGACATATATCACTTCAAATTATGATTCCATCAAAGAGTTATTCTAATATGTTCTGCCTCCCTGAATAACTAATGCAACAATTTACAAGAGTGTTGGCTTGTAAAGCTACGAATATCTGTCAATTAATTAGCACTGCAAATGGAAATGCTAACAATTGCCTGATTTGTATTCATATGTGATTTTAGATAATCCAGGTTCAGACCTCTCCTATTTTTCCCAGTTAAAGAAAATTCATGTTAGAACTCAAAACATATAATCTTAAAATAAACCAGAGATATTTTTAGCAAATAGAATTTATAATTTTATATATAAATACATATATTTATATGAATCAGTTTATATGAATTATCTAAATGCAGTCACACACACATGCATGCATACACACACACAATTCATTACGGCTCTGAAGGTTAGGTCCACAAACAAACCCCATAATCAGCCTGCCAGAAAATTTAGTCTGTTGATACTAAAATTGGCAAAAACACATATTAGAATTAATAATATAGTTTTACTACCAATCTAAGCCTTATAAAATGTCCTTTCCATTCAGTGTATATTTTTCTAAAATTATCCCACTCCCATTTTTTTAGCCTCCTTCTGACCAGAACCACCCACAAAAAAAAAAAAAGAAAGAGAAAAAGAAAGACAGAAAAGATGAGGAATACAATAATGCCATGGGTATAAAACACCCTCTTATTTCTAGTCCTCTATACCTGATGTTCTTTTAATTTATGGCACAGACTGATCCATTCCCAGTAGACCTCCTACAGACTTTCTCTAAACAAAGAAATATGCAGTCAATAAATCCAAAATTCACTAGAAAATATCATAAGTTTAATAATGAATTATTCTGTGGATGTCTCATCGAGGCCCAGTTTAGGTATGAAAAATTAGCAAAATTTATTTTAATTTAAAAACTTAATGATGATATAATTTAAAACCATTACTTATTTATTCAAACATATATCTTAAAATTTTACTCAATGTAGTGACACTGCTCCAGGATGGGTGTATTAGAATGAGCTAGACAAGATTATTGTCCCAACAGAGTTTACATTGCAGTGGGGGAAGAATCAGAAAGAATCAAGGTCAGCATTATGTAGTTCACATTTCTCCGTTGTACCAAATAAAGGAGAATTTAAGCCATTCAAAAAAATGTCTAGCATTTTGCTAATGTGCATGTATGTTAATATGGTTAAGTAAATTCAGGCAACTGCTGTGTTCCAGAGACTACAAAGCCACCTGCTTAGATTCACAAGTGTTAAGAGGGCTCTTCTTTTTCTTACCAAGTTAAGTATGAGGGGAAACCTATCCTTTTAACACTGAAATTTCACAGTATGCCATTTTACAGTTAAAAACATAATATTTCTACATGGCTCTTCACAAATAAGCAAATCAGCATAAATTATAGAGCATAAATATTATTTATCAAATAGCAGAAAAATGATAACATATACTAACACCTGTTATTCACTAGAAAACACTCAGATTGCTTAATGCTCTACACTTTCCCATAATTTACATTCACACTACCCCCCCAAGAATGATGAAGTAGCACTGAGCTGCTCTCTCAAGACATCAAGATCTCTTAAGCATTATGTGAGAGAAGTTGCATGTTGAAATGAGTCCTGAGACATGCCATTAGCAAGTAAATTTTTAAATGTAGAATCTTTATGGAAATAGATCAGCACTCTCTTTAGGGTTAAAAAAAATAAGTGGCTATCATTATAGAGTCACCAGTTAAATTTCATTTCATCTTCAAGTGCCAGGACTATGGCCTACAGTTATGCATTTTGTCTAAGCACAAAGGTATCTGACAGAAGGTATGAATGGGACTGAAATTCAATCTATGCTCTTTGCTCACTCTAAATGCTGTGTTCCAGTGTAGGGCTCCAGCAACCTCCAGGGGGAAAAAAGGCCTCTTTCTAATTCATCTTCCTAAAAAAGCTTCCTTTTTATAACTCTCCCAAAGCTTCTGTAGAGGCTAGCAGAGTTTCAACAAGTGCTACTAGTCCTGCAGCCCATCATGCAACAACTAAAGTCAGCAACAACTACACAAAGAAGCTTCCACAGACCAAGCCTTTTTCTTGTCAAATATCCAGGGTTAATTTTGAAATTCAAAGAGTTAGTTTCTATAACTGTTAACCTATAAGAATGACAATAAAAAAAATTAGAGATATAAGTGTTCTTTGTAAAAGGAGATGATGCTACTGACTACTTTGGTCACGTGTTTTAGAGGACTTCCCCATAGCGATAATGACTGGACACAGATTCACACGTAATCTATCACCATGTACATAGGACTGAGAGAAGCCATAGAATATAGTGTCTGACTAAATTGATTGAAAGAATTAAACCAATTATCTTGACCTCAGCAACTCTGTGATCTAAACTTTGAACTAATCTAGCACCCATTCCAGCTAAGTATAGTTAGATATCCTGTTGTTGGGAGCCCCTTGAGGCACTGGGCTCTTAAAGACCCTTCTCTGTCCTTAGCTCCCAACATAGCACTGGGTATGTCAATAAATGTTAGTTGAACAAATAAGAGACATTTAGAAATAGATATTTAGTGGTTCTTAATATCCATGTAGTAAGCGCAACAGTGAAGGTAATTAAAATTCTTATCTGCTATAGAATGTAAAGCTCACTTCCTTTTATTAGGCTCTCAATTCAATTCTACAAATATTTATTGAATAATGTTAACTGTAAGACACTACACACCTAAAATTGTGAGGAATACAATGATAAATTCATACAGAGTTGTTGCTTTTAAGGTAATTATTGTTTCATGAAGGTGATAGAGGTACAAAGGCAGATGTATCAACCGGCATGTTACTCTCTACTATTACTGAGTCAAGAAACCAACAGACAATGGAATTCATTTCAGAGTCACCTTAGGAATTTGAGCTGATATGCCATAGCATTAAACCAAAGTGAATAGCAAGAGCTTTGACATTAGCAAGGAGATTTTCTTGAACATTGTCATTCCAGTTCTCCCAAGATCCAAACACCAGTTGTTCTCCCAGAAAAGACAGAGTAAGTG
>PISX010018774.1:0-39726 GCA_004024625.1 Mellivora capensis | reverse complement strand
ATGATACCCTCTAGTTCCATCCATGTCGTTGCAAATGGCAAGATTTCATTTCTTTTGATGGCTGCATAGTATTCCATTGTGTATATATACCACATCTTCTTTATCCATTCATCTGTTGATGGACATCTAGGTTCTTTCCATAGTTTGGCTACTGTAGACATTGCTGCTATAAACATTCAGGTGCACGTGCCCCTTCGGATTACTACGTTTGTATCTTTAGGGTAAATACCTAGTAGTGCGATTGCTGGGTATTCATAGGGTAGTTCTATTTTCAACTTTTTGAGGAACCTCCATGCTGTTTTCCAGAGTGCACCAGCTTGCATTCCCACCAACAGTGTAGGAGGGTTCCCCTTTCTCCACATCCTCGCCAGCATCTATCATTTCCTGACTTGTTAATTGGAAATGACTTCTAAATGCATTACTAATGAAAATTTTAGGAATTCTGTCAAACAAAAAATCTACAACAATTGATTATAATTGTAACTTGTGATTTTGATTGCAGTGGTATAACCAATATTACAAAGCATTGGAAGGAAATTATATTTCAGTTGTTGTCAGGATGTTATCCAAAATGACATCTGAGTCATTGTAGAGTGCCCTCTGTATTAGGCAGGAACCCTGGGCAAAATTCAGATCTCTTTTGACTAAATTAGGCTTACCTTGAAGTATATGTTTTGCTTTTATATTACAGTGACTCTTAACGACTGCTTGAGGGTTTTAGGGTTTTTTTTTTAACTTTAGAAAACTAACAGTTAAATTGCAACCCAATCTCATCTACTGTACAAGATGGTATCCTATACATGTTTCTCTGCACTAAGCTCATTTTGGCTATTGTATTTTCTGACTCATAGGTTTTTTTTTTTTGTGTTTTTTTTTTAGAGAGAGAGCATGCACATGTGTGGGGGAGGGGCAGGGGCAAGGGAGCCAGAGAATCTTAGGCAGGCTCCACGTCCAGTATGGAGCCTGACACAGGGCTCAATCTCAGGACCCCGAGATCATGACCTGAGCCGAAATCAGGAGTCAGATGCTTAACCAACTGAGCCGCCCTGGCGCCCCTACTCGTATTTTTTTTTTAATTTATTTATTTGTCAGAGAGAGAGGGAGAGAGAGCGAGCGAGCACAGGCAGAGTGGCAGGCAGAGGCAGAGGGAGAAGCAGGCTCCCTGCCGAGCAAGGAGCCCAATGTGGGACTCAATCCCAGGACGCTGGGATCATGACCTGAGCCGAAGGCAGCCGCCTAACCAACTTAGCCACCCAGGCGTCCCCCTACTCGTATTTTTAATGTGTCCTAACTTCCTCAGTATTTTTCTCTTTTATTGTTTATATTGTTGCCAGACATTTCAAAACTTTTCACATGAGCCATACTGGAAGGAAGAAAAGGAGTACTGAATCTATAACATCTGAAAAAAGAATAGTGAAAAAAAAAAAGGTAAGCAGTTAATACAGGAAAATGAGAACAAAAGAGTGAGAATTCTAGGGGCGAAGCACTTTTAAAATCAAGGCAGTATGTTGGAAGTTTCAATTCCTTTAAATAAATGTGGCTGTTTTGCCTTCTTTCCTCATAAATCTGATACTTAAGTTAACTTGTCTCAGTATCTGAATATATGAAAACACTGGGGTTTTGCTTGATGAGTTCAAGGGCAATTTATTCCCTTTTGAAAACTAAAAGCTCATTCATATCTCTTCAACTTAAGAATAAGTTTGCTGGGGCGCCTGGGTGGCTCAGTGGGTTAGGCCGCTGCCTTCGGCTCAGGTCATGATCTCGCGGTTCTGGGATCGAGTCCCACATCGGGCTCTCTGCTCAGCAGGGAGCCTGCTTCCCTCTCTCTCTGCCTTCCTCTCTGTCTACTATGATCTCTCTCTGTCAAATAAATAAAAATTAAAAAAAAAAAGAATAAGTTCTTTTTCCCAAAAGTTTACATTTAAAAGCAAGTGTTTAAAACTTGAAACACATTTTCCCATGGAAATGTTATTACAGTGGTTAACTGTCAGGCCATCCCAGTGAACTCATGAAACTTATAAAAAGCCAAAGTAGACATTTGCAGTGAACATAGTATAAAACTGTATTATGGGAAAAAAAAAAAAAAGCCCTTTCCTTTCAAATGCAAAAGTTAAATTTCCACATGCAGTGGAAAGGCAGACGCTCAACCGACTGAGCCACCCAGGAGTCCCTTAACTAAAATTTTTACTTTGAGTGTATTTGACACACAATATTACATTAGTTTCAGGTGTACAACATAGTGATTTGACAAGTCTCTATGCTATGGAAGGCTCACAGTGTAACTATCATCTGTCATCATGCAACATCATTAACTTTATTCCCTGTGCTGTGCCTTTTATTCCTGTGACTTATTCATTCTGTAACTGGAAGGCTGTATCTTCCATGCATCTTCAGCCATTTTGCCCACCCCCCCCAACTCCCTTCCCTTCTGGCAACCATCAGATTGATCCCTGTATTCACAGGTCTGACTCTGCTGTTGTTTGTTTTTTAGATTCCACACGAGTGAAATGATATATTTGTCTGTCTTAGTCTGACTTACTTCACTTAGCATAATATCCTCTAGGTCTATCCACATTGTCACAAATGGCAAAGTCTCCTTTTATGGCTGCATATTCGTGTGAGTGTGTGTACACACATTTTTTTTAAGATTTTATTTATTTATTTGACAGAGAGAGAGTCACAAGTAGGCAAAGAGGCAGGCAGAGAGAGGGGGGGAGCAGGCTCCCCGCTGAGCAGAGAGCCCTATGTGGGGCTCGATTCCAGGACCCTGAGATCATGACCTGAGCCAAAGGCAGAGGCTTAACCCACTGAGCCACCCAGGTGCCCCTACACACCACATCTTATTTATCCATTCATCTATTGATGGACTCTTGGGTTGCTTCCGTATCTTTATCGTAAATAATCTTGCAATAAACATATGGGTACATGTTTTCAAATTAGTGTTTTCATTTTCTTTGGTTAAATACCCAGGAGTATGATTATTGGACCATGTGGTGCTCCTATTTTAAATTCTTTGAGGAATTTCCATACTGTTTTCCACAGTGGCCTTCCCATTTCCATTCCTACCAACAGTGCATGAGGCTGCCTTTTTCTCCACATCTTTGTCAC
Organism: Mellivora capensis; assembly: GCA_004024625.1. Taxonomy (NCBI): domain Eukaryota; kingdom Metazoa; phylum Chordata; class Mammalia; order Carnivora; family Mustelidae; genus Mellivora; species Mellivora capensis. The sequence continues at coordinate 36,618 of PISX010018774.1, read as the reverse complement.
TTGTTATTCCTTGTCTTTTGATTTTAGCCATTCTGACAGGTGTAAGGTGATACCTCATTGCGATTTTGATTTACATTTCCATGATGACTAGTGATTTTGAGCATTTTCTCATATGTCTGCTGGCCGGAAGACGAGAGGGATTTATGATGCAAACTGGATATGGCTTAGGATGCTTCTGCCCAGATTTCACTGGCTACAGCCCAATCATGAAGTCCTTACCTTACTGCAAGAAAGGCTAGAAAATGAGTCTTCCTGTGGGGCCCAAACAGAGGAAATGGATGACATTCCACCATTTTTGCCAGTATCTTTATGTACTGTAACTTTATTTCAAAGGATTTATTTCTGGACTATGAAATTTCTATATCGTGTGTCATCACTTTGCATAATGACCATAAGAACTCTTATTTTTCTTTTAAAGATTTTATATATTTATTTGACAGATCACAAGTAAGGCAGAGAGGCAGGCAGAGAGAGAAGAGGAAGCAGGCTCCCTGCTGAGCAGAGAGCCCAATGTGGGGCTCGATACCAGCACCCTGGGATCACGACCCGAGCCGAAGGCAGAGGCTTTAACCCACTGAGCCACCCAGGCACCCAAGAACTCCTGTTTCTTAAGCAGAGTAAGAATATTTGGCATAATATTTGCTTTTTGAAATCTCCCCTCTGAGAGAAGAGTAGAAACTGATAGTCAGCAGGGTCCTGGTTTAACTTCCACCAAAAAGCATTCTCGCTGTGCAACTAGGAAGGGCAAAGAAACCAAGCAGCCTTTATTTCATTACGCATGTTGACAGATGGCGGAAATGGCGCACACGGTGGCCCCCAGGTATGTCCCGCATTTTGCAGAGATTATTGGCTGTGGTTTTCCCTGACATTCCTGAACCACTGGATTTCTAAAAGCCAGCAAGAATTTCTAGTGACTTTTTCCTTCTGACAGGGTAGTGAGCATCTCATTTCTTGTATAAAGTCTCTTCCTACTCGAAATATTTTTTTTTAAAGATTTTATTTATTTATTTGTCAGAGACAGAGGGAAAGAGAGCAAGCGAGCACAGGCAGACAGAGTGGCAGGCAGAGGCAGAGGGAGAAGCAGGCTCCCTGCCAAGCAAGGAGCCCAATGTGGGACTCGATCCCAGGACGCTGGGATCATGACCTGAGCCGAAGGCAGCCGCTTAACCAACTGAGCCACCCAGGCGTCCCCCTACTCAAAATATTTAAAGCAATTTTTTCTCCAGACCAAGACTAACTTACATATCAACCTAGCATTTGTCTTTAGTGGCCTGTTTTTTCCAAATATAATTTTTTAGTTCTCGTATTTCAAATATATGTGTTGTATGTTACAGCTATGGAGCTGCTACCTGCCTCAGCCTTAATGAACATAAATATTCTATAAAACTTCTAGGTTTTATATTTTAAAGGCATTAATCCATCTGGAATTTATTTTTGCCTATGTTGTGAGTGCTAGTATAATTTATTAAATAAATCACATTTCCCCACCCAACTGAAATACATTCCTGTCCCAAGTGGCTGGATCAGTTTCTAGACCACCTAGTCTATTCCAGTGATTTATTTATTTCTAAGCAATGCCATATAGTATTCTTTGCTGTGGTTCTATAAAAATGTTTAATAACTGGTTTATAAATTTAAATTCAATGGAAACCATCTAACACAATAATTAGTGCTACCAGATTAACTCAGTTATATATAGAACTCAAGATAAATCATATTGTTCTATTTCCGTGCATGTATTTGAACTTCCCACAAATATTAATAAGAGTAACAACTAAGTGCTTGGGTAATAGAAGGCAGCAATGGTCAATCCTAACCTGATCCAAATGCATGAGAAGAAGCAGGCTCAGTCTTCTCACTGATTGCTGTTATCTTAGGTGAATATTAAAATATTAAAATTTAATTTTATTGAATTAAATATGTATTTTATTAAAAATAAAAAATTCAGAGTATTAAAAATTGAATTTGTAATGTTATTGCAATCAAATGCTACTTTTAAAGTTTATATATAGTTTACATATAGGACTCCATAAGAGATTGTGTTTATAAAATGGTTACAATTATTGGTAAGTTTTTAAATTATTGGTCTAACACATAAACTTGTGTTGCCTTCAATATCAATCATTCAACTGCTTGTCTGATTTTTTATTGAGATAAAATTTACATAACAGAATTCACCCGTTAGAGCGTTTAATTCAGCAGCTTTTAGTACATTCACAAAGTTTTGCATTGATCACCACTATCTAATTCCTGTTTGTCTAATTTTTTTATTATTAAAAAATGGAAAAACAAAAGTACAATTTTCATTCAATAAATACCATTTGACCCTTATACAGTTTTGTTACAGGAAGTGAAGTCCATGATTTTAGGATGATGGTAGTAATTTATCAGCCAAATAATCAGTTTTCACACAGTTTCTATAACTGCAGCAATTTCCTTGAACTGTCTGTAGAAATTCTGGAGAGAAAAAGGAAAAATAATATTAACTTAGCTTTTAGAGGATATGTAAGTTATTCTTTAACTTATTACACCTGACCATTAAAGACCATATGACATATTAAATTTGTGATGTTAAGTTTATATCACTATTATTATTGGAAAGCTAAAAAAAAAACAAAACCGGTACAATTTGGTACCACAAGCAAAAAAACTACCATAGAGTTGGATTATTATCTCACAACTAAAATATTTAAAATCACACACAAAAAAGTTCTTTTGAGATCATATCAGAAAGCGTTATTAAATACCCAACACTGTATTAGGCAATGAAGATAAAAACAAAAATGACAGTTTGGGGAGTACCTGGCTGGCTTAGTTGGTAAAGTGTACAATTCTTTTTTTTTTTTTTTAAGATTTTATTTATGTACTGATTTTAGAGAGGGAGAGCAGGTGGAGGGGCAGAAGGGAAGGCAGAGGGATAAGCAGACTCTGTGCTGAGCATGGAGCCTGATATGGGGCTCAATCTCATGACCGTGAGATCATGACCTGAGCAGAAATTAAGAGTCAGATACCTGAGCGACTGAGCCACCCAGGCACACCCAACATGCAGCTCTTTAAAAAAAAAAAAAAATCAGTTTCCAGGCTAAAACCACTTTAAATCTAATGAAAGACTTTTTCAGGATGATAGGAGCTGTTTTCTTTAAGATATGGGTTTAGTTACAGTAAGAAAGACCCAATACTAGGGCGCCTTGGTGGCTCAATAGGTTAGCGTCTGCCTTTGGCTCCAGTCATGGTCCTGAGTCCTAGGATAGCGCCTGAAGTTAAGCTCCCTGTTTGGCGGGGAGCCTCCTTCTCCCTCTTCTCCCGACTCATGCTCTCTGTCACTATTTCTATCTCTCTTTCTCTCAAATAAATTCTTAAAAATCTTAAAGAAAAAAAGACCCAACACTGACAATGACTTGTATAGTAGAAGGATAGTTTCCTTTCATTTAAAAATTAAGCTGGTATGTTTGTTCTCCTATAAAAGTCATCTTTTTTTCCATCTCCCATATCTCCAAGAGAGGAAGTAAACAAATTCTTTTTTCCTTTCTTGTCCACCTGCTAGGAACTAGGAGGCAAATCTGAAATTTAACCTCAGCAATTATGATATGCTCTAATGATTTACATATCTGCATTTCCTTCTTATTTGGTCTTAATTCTCTTTTTGCTACTTAAAAGTATATATATTTCGTTTTAGTTTATATGTAATGAAGCCAGATGTAACTATTTCTTTGAGACTATATACTGACGGTCAAAATTTCAGCTGTAAGAAAGATATAAATTAAAAGCTCAAAAAAATGTTCCTATGCTCTCAGTCCTGCTCTGTTCTTGGTTAAAAGCCATGCAAAAACAACCTTTAAAAGATCTGTCCCATTTGTGATTCTTTTCAATAGGAAAAAAAATTCTTAGAAGTAGAATCAGAGAGCATGAATGCTATACAGAAAAATAAGAATTGGGTCAAGATTGTGAATTATATAAAGGAATGAAACCTGTTTTTTTTTAATTGATTTGGTCCTTATATTCAATTGAAGGCTACTCACATATAATAATATACTATATTTCCTTTTAGACAAGTCTTAGTTCTTTCCACAATGCTATTTAGCATAATAATGTTGAATCTGTGACCATAGGTTTTTGTTTGAAAGCAGCAGTACCTATTTTAAAAGAAAGAAATCAAAGGGAACAAAAACCCTTAAAATGTAATTTGTAAAAGAGAACTACCATATGATCCAGCAATCCTACTTCTGGGTATATATCCAAAGAAAATAAAATCGCTACCTCAAAAAGGTATCTGCACTCCCATGTTCTTTGCGGCATTACTCACAGTAGCTAAGGCATGGAAACAATCTAACTGTATGCTGACAGATGAATGCATTAAAAATAGGGTGTGTGTCTGTATATATATACATATAATAGAATACCATTCATCCTTAAAAAGAAAGAAATCCTGCTATTTTTGACAACATGAATGAACTAGGAGGATATTATGCTAAATGTAATAAGCCAAACACAGACAAATTAATACTGCATGAACTCACTTATCTGTGGGATCTAAAAAGTAGGACTCATAGTAACAAGAGAGTAGACAGTGGTTACCAGGGCTGGGGAGTAAAAGAAATGAGGAAATGTTGGTTCAAAAGTACAAACTTTCAGTTATAAGATGTATAAGTTCTAGAGACCTAAGGTATAGTATGGTGACTATAGTTAATAATAATGTATTGTGGAGTGGCTGTAGCCACTCTGGAAAACAGCATGGAGGTTCCTCAAACAGTTGAAAATAGAGCTACCCTACGACCCAGCAATCACACTACTGGGTATTTACCCCAAAGATACAAACGTAGGGATCCGCAGGGGCACCTGCACATCAATGTTTATAGCAGCAGTGTCCACAACAGCCAAACTATGGGAGGAGCGCAGATGTCCAACAACAGATGAATGGATAAGGACAATGTGGTTCATATATATACATCAAGAAATGAAATCCTGCCATTTGCAACAACATGGATGGAACTCTAGAGGGTATTATGCTAAATGAGATAAGTCAACCAGAGAAAGATAATTATCCTATGACCTCACTGATAATGTGGAATTTGAGAAAAAAGGCAAAGGATCATAAGGGAAGAGAGGAAAAAAATGAACCAAGATGAAACCAGAGAGGGAGACAAACCATTAATGGACTCAATCTCGGAAAACAACATGAGGGTTGCTGGAATGCAGGAGGGTGGGAGGGATGGGTTGTCTGGGTGATAGACATTGGGGAGGTATGTGTTGTGGTGAGCGCTCTGTACTAGGTAAGACTGATGAATCACAGACCTTACCCCTGAAACAAATAATACATTATATGTTAATAATAAAAACAATAATGTATTGTGTACTCGAAATTTGCTAAGAGAGTAGACACCACACAGACACATAAAAAAGGTAGCCATACAAGGTGGTGAATTATGTTAATTAACTTGACTGAGGTAACCATTTCACAATGTACACATAATACCCAAACATCACATCATTTACCTTAAATTTATACAATTTTTATTTGTCAGCTATACCTAAACCTAAGGAAAGAGTGTAGTTTGTAAAAGAAGAAATCAAAAGCATCCTTTGGCCCGTGAGAAGCTTTTCAAATTTCTTTTTTTTTTTTTTTTAGGATTTTATTTATTTATTTGACAGACAGAGATCACAAGTAGGCAAGAGAGGAAGGCAGGGAGAGAGAGGAGGAAGCAGGCTCTCCGAGGAGCAGAGAGCCCGATGTGGGGCTCGATCCCAGGACCCTGGGATCATGACCTGAGCCGAAAGCAAAGGCTTTAACCCACTGAGCCACCCAGGCGCCCCGAGAAGCTTTTCTTAAGAAGGAAGCCTAGAACCAGCATATTTTTAGTTTTACAAAGAATTCTCATTATATTTCCACTGCATTCACTTGGTTGTTGTTGTTTTTAGAGTGCTTTTTCTTAGAGTACTAACTACTGTGAGTAGTTATTCAAGCAAGTAGTATTCAAGCAATCAAAACAAACAACAAAACTCTAAGGCCAATTAAAGTAGTCAATGATAAAACATTTCCTTGAATGTACCTTGAAGAAAATCTAATTTTTCACTCATCCCTTTTTCTTCCTTGCTTACAGAAAAGAGGTAGAAATGATAATATGAATAAGATGACTCTACATATAAACTATTGAGTTACTCAAATCTCTAACTGATAAAACTATCATCAAGTACTGGTACGCTGATCAGAATTTTATAAACATTTTTAGTCAGAAAATTCAGGATCAACACTGTTCAAAGATAAGACTTATTTAGCTATCATTCCCGAATATTAAGCCTAAAAAGAATAAGAGTAGAACAGTTAAATGCAAAGTTCATCTTCCTGCCAAAGAAGATGAAAATTCCCTAAATATATTCACAGAGGAGTACTGTGAAAGTGATCAAATATGATAGTACACCAGTTCAGCATTATATTGAAAATAGCGAAATTTACCAAATTCCCACAGAAAACAAGTTCAGATCTTTTGTGTGTACTAATAAATGTAAAGCACATCAAAACTGTAAGTAAAAACAATTAAAAATTTCCTTAAGAAAAATTTTATACATTTTTAAGTAGCAATTACACAACAATGAACTACAACTGAATGGTAAAATCACAAACCTGAAATTGTGGAATTGTCATTTCAAAGGACTTGTTCTTTACTTGGCCTGAATGATCTGCCACTTTCAGCAACACTGCAACATAAGGATACTTAAGAGATCTGCAACTGTCCGAGCTCACGGCCATACCCAGCTTCCACTGAAAATCTACAAGCTGTAATGAAACATTATAGAACAATACATGGGTAATAACACTGCCATGAATGCAGATATTTATTCAATTTTACTGCTCTCACATTGAACTTGTAGTTTCAATGGCAGTCACAGTAAAAGAAAATATCTTCATTTTAATATTGCTAGGGGAACAATAATCAAATGAAAATGGAGAGAGGCAATGTGGGATAGAAACAGAGTTGGAAAACAACACTGTCATCACTACAATAATAAAACACACACACATCCATCTTTACCAGATTACCAGATGTACAATGGAAGTAGAAGGAAGATGTGGTACGACTGCTGGTTTTCCCTTCATTTTGCTCCTGCATTTAATGGGACCACAAATGCTTCGTAGCCTCTCTCACCTCACTCTCCTATTCCATATATGCTTTCTCCCATTCCATGACCCAAAATCCTAAAATGGAAGATGAGCTACATACCATCTTCATATGTGACTGGGACCCACATGGGAACCATTCCAGTTTCCTCGCTCACCATGGTCCTCAACCTGAAGCCATACGAGAGCATAAGCACTCAGTATCATCACTGTTAGTGATGAACACCTGTCAGGTGATGTGCTATGTAGTTTATATGTATTAAATGCCTCATTGAATCATCATAATATTATAGGCTATTGTTTCCATTTTGTGGATGACAAAACTGAATTTCAGAGAGCTTAGATAATGTGTGCAAGGTCACACATTTCTGGGATCAGAACTGAAACCAAAGTCTGCTTGACTCTAAAGATTATATGCTTATTGACTACTGGCTGCCTTAATACTTTTAATCTAATTTCTGTTGATGATCACTCAGTGTTCTGGGCATAAAACAGGATTGGATAAATGCAGCTCTTTTTTTTTTTTTTAAGATTTTTAAAATTTATTTATTTGTCAGAGAGAGAGAGAGAGAGCGAGAGCGCGAGCACAGGCAGACAGAGAGGCAGGCAGAGGCAGAGGGAGAGGCAGGCTCCCTGCCGAGCAAGGAGCCCGATGTGGGACTCGATCCCAGGATGCTGGGATCATGACCTGAGCCGAAGGCAGCCGCTTAACCAACTGAGCCACCCAGGCGTCCCAAATGCAGCTCTTAATACTGACTAAAACCTAAGACGGTGAGTGGAAGGATTTTGTTTCTTGTTTTCAAAGCTTTAACAAGTAAATGGTACACAGCAGGCACTTACAAAAAATACTTGTTGATAGACTGATACTTTTTGCTATCAAATGAGTGCTGATAGGGCAGAAAGCTTTGCTTATTAATAAACCTCTTTTTATAAAACTTGGGATGTTTTATAAACAAGACTCATCTATATACTGCCTACAAGAGACATGCTAATAGACTACAAATGAAGGGATGGAAAAGGTATTCCATGCAAATGGAAATCAAAGAAAGCTGGGGTAGCTACACTTAATATCAGACAAAATAGACTTTAAAATGACTGTGATAAGAAACATAAAAGCAAGTTACATAATGAAAAAGGGTTCAATCCAATAAGAAGATATAATGTGTAAATATTCATGCACCTAACATAGGAGCACCTAAATAGACAAAGCAAATATTAACAGACCTAGAGGAAGAATCAGACAGCAGTACAATAATAGCAGAAGACTTTAATACCACTCTTACATCAATGGATAGAACATCCAGACAGAAAATCAATAAGGAAACATCAGCCTTAAACAATATGTTAGAAGAGATGGACTTAACAGATATTTACAGAACATTCCATCCAAAAGCAAGAAATTCACATCTTCCCAAGTGCACATGGAACATTTGCCAAGACATATCATTTGTTAGGACAAAGAAGTCTTAATGTAAGAGTACTGAAACCCTATCAAGCATCTTTTCTGACCACAATGGTATGAAACTAGACATTAATTACAAGGAGAAAAACGAGAAAATTCACAAATATGTGGAGACCTAACAACGTGCTACTGAATAATCAATGGGTCAAAGAACTCAAAAGAGAATTTAAAAAATACCTTGGAAAGTAAAGGAAAATGAACATGTAATATAACAAAAGTTATGGGATACAGCAAAAGTTGTTCTCAGATGAAGTTCACAGTGATAAATGCCCACCTACCTCAAGAAACAAGAAAAGTCTTAACTAAACGAGCTAACTTTACACCTCAAAAAAATAGAGGGGCACTTGGGTGGCTCAGTAGTAGTCAAGCATCTGACTCAATTTCAGCTCAGGTCACGATCCCAGAACCCTGGGATCCAGACCTCCCTCAGCCAACCTGCATGGCTGGGAGTCTGCTTCTCCCCCTTCCTCTTCTCTCCAACTTCCCTTCCCCTCCCCACCCCCAGCTTGTGCTCTCTCTCTCAAATAAATATATAAGATCTTAAAAAAAATCAGAGACACAAATAAATGTAAAGATATCCTGTGTTCATGGATTAGAAGAATTAATGTTGTTAAAACATTGTCCATACTACTCAAAGCAATCTACAGATTCAAACCAACCCCTATCAAAATTCCAAAGATATTCTCTACAGAAATAGAAAAAATCCAAATAGCCAAAGCAAATTCTGAGAAAGAACAAAGCTGGAGATGTCATGCTCTCTGGTTTCAAACTATGTTACAAAGTCATAATAATTTTAAAAGTATAGCACTAGCATGAAAAGAGACAGATTAATGGAACACAATAGAGAGCCCCCAAATAAACCCATGCATGTATGGTCAATTAACTTATGACAAGGGAGGCAAGAATATACAGTGGTGAAAGGACAGTATCTTCAAAAAATACTGGCAAACTGTAACAGCCACATGCAAAAGAAGGAAACTTTACTACTATCTTATACCATACACAAAAATTTACGCAAAATGGATTAACAATTTGGAAGTAAGATCTGAAACCATAAAACTCCTAGAAGAAAATGTAGGCGGTAAGCTCCTTGGTGATGATTTTTCCAGAAATCTTGGTGATGATTCTTTTAATATGACACCAAAAGCAAAAAAAGCAAAAGTAAGCAAGTGGGACTACATTAAACTCAAAGCTTCTGCACAGCAATATTCATAATAGTCCTAAATCGAAACCACCCAAATGTTCAGCAGTCGTAAGAGAGAGAAATATGTACACCAATGAGCTTCAGCTACACTAACACTAAAATGTTGAAAGAAGTCAAAAGACACGTGATTCCATTCACTTAAACTTGAGAAACAGGAAATACAGTATTGTTTAAGGTTGGATACACAGGTAGGAAAACTGTATATAGAGGCAAGAATGTGATTATCACCAAAGGATCATCATTACCTCCAGGGAGAAGAGAAGACAGAGGTTTGACTGGGGAAGGGCATGTGGTGGGCTTCTGGGGTACCAGTAATACTCTAGTTCTTGAATTTGATTATGGTTACAAAGGTGTTCACTTTAAAATTATTCATTAAGCTGGCCATGGTAATGCACTTTTTTGGCATATGTTATCTTGTAGGTATCAGGTGGGGGAGTGAATATAAACCACTGAATACAAAACACATTTCTGGTCGAAAGGAAAAACTTGTTGTAGGCTACAGTGATCAAAGGAATGCTTTACAGAGAACATAAGCTTTCAGCTCAGTTTTGAAGATTAAACAGAACTGAAACTGAGATGAGAATGTTTCTTCTTTATATATTCCAGAAATATACACCTAACAGAATAAATGGTTACTAAATATTAAGCTGAACCAACCAGAGATGGAGAGAGTCAATATCTGGTACAAGAGAACATTTAACTGCCTTAAAGTGGACGGCTCCTCTAAGGAAGTATGGAAGATAAAACTGAAAAAAAAAGAGATGAAGAAGCCAATAATTCTTTTCAAATTGTGGGTTTTCAGAGGTTTTTAAAGTATTCTCATATACTTTATCTTATGGAAAATATGTTAAATCATTTAAACTTTTTCGGTATGTAATGGAGACTCACTGAATTTTTTTCAGTAAAGGCAAGGATATCAAAGGATTGATTAAATAATATTCATCTGGTGGTGGCAGAATACAATAATCCAGGAATGAGGTTTTAAGTGCTGGAACTAAGGTGGTAACTAGCAGGATTAAAATGATCCTTAAAGAATGAATCAGTAGGTCCTGATGTTTTTCTTCACAATTATGGGAGATCAAAGACAACTATGTAAATCTGAGTACAGATGATAGGAAGAATGTTGATAACATGGTACCAATCAGACTTGGTGTATTTTAAGATTAGCAAGTGGGGATACAGGATATTTAAATAGGAATGTTCAATAAGTGGCTAAAAAATCTAAGAACAGAATCTAAGAGAGTTCATGATAGTTTTTGTATTAGATTAATGGGGATATCCAAAAATTTAATTCAGAGTACTTCTTAAACTTATTCAGCCTGTACAATTTCTTTTTTTCTTTCTTTTTTAAAGATTTATTTATTTGACAGATAGAGATCACAAGTAAGCAGAGAGGCAGGCAGAGAGAGAGGAGGAAGCAGGCTCCCCGCTGAGCAGAGAGCCCAATGCGGGCCAGGACCCTGAGATCATGACCTGAGCTTTAAAGCAGAGGTTTAACCCACAGAGCCACCCAGGCGCCCCAGCCTATACAATTTCTTGATGCTTTACTGTCTACAGGAAAATGGTAGAGATAATCATTACTTATCTGACTCTGAGTCCAAAATAAAACTCTGGATTATTTAGAACGTTTCAAACAGAAAATCAATAAAGGGACACAATGTCGGAATCCACTGACAATGGTGAACTCTCAAGTGACAACACAGGGAGAGCTGCCATCCAGACACTCACTGTGCAAAATGAATACTCATAAATAAAAGAAAGATGGGATTCAGTTTATGATTCTAAAACTGATCATGTAAATGCTAATTAAAAGTAAATTTTCTAATAAATGTGGTTTAGCCTTAACTAGGAATTAACTGCACTGGAGATTTTAACAAGAAAAGAATAAAAGAAAAATCAGAACAGAGCACACATCATTATGGAGGATATTAAGAATGAAATAATACAGTCTCTAAACTATTGTAGAATTAAGAAAAGGAAAATGTACCAAAAAAAGGAAAATGTACAAAGAAAAAAAAAAAGTCGTGAAAAAACATAAAAACATCCCCAAATAAAACGAACAGAAAGAGGGACACCTAGGTGGCTCAGTCATTAAGCCTCTGCCTTCGGCTCAGGTCATAATCCCAGAGTCCTGGGATTGAGTCTCAAATTGGTCTCCTTGCTCAGTGGGGAGGCTGTTTCTCCCTCTGCCTGCCCCTCTCTCTCACTCTCTCTCTGGCAAATAAATATACAAAATCTTAAAAAAAATACAAGAAAAGTAATCTTAAAACAAATATAGATTAAAAGGAAAACAAAGAAATTAGCTATAGTCAGTCACGGTTTTAGTGTGACTAAAAATTTAATTGATCTAGGGGCTCCTGGGTGGCTCCGCTGAGTGCCTGACTTCAGCTCAGGTCATGATCTCAGGGTCCTGGGATAGAGCTCCAAGTCCATCCAGCTCCACACTCAGCAGGGAGTCTGTTTCTCCCTCATCCTGTGCCCTTCCCCCTACTCGTTTGCGCGCACACGCGCGCACACACACACTCTCTCTCTCTCAAATAAATAAAATCTTAAAAAATTAATTGATAGGCGTCTGGGTGGCTCGGTTGAGCGACTGCCTTCGTCTCAGGTCGTGATCCCAGACTTCCAGGATCGAGTCCCACATCAGGCTCCCAGCTTCTAGGGGAGTCTGCTTCTCCCTCTGACCTATTCCTCCTCATGTTCTCTCTCACTCATTTTCTCTCAAATAAATAAATAAAGTCTTTTAAAAAAATTAATTGATAGGTAGCTGCAGTTATTAATGTAAAGATATCATGTAAAAACTATAAAGAAAAATAATTGATAAACACCATTTCAGTTTAAATTTACATTTCAGTTTAAATTTAACTTTTATTTTTTCAAAATACAACATATAATATTAGAAAAGCAATCATGCACTACTCTATCTTAACTACTCTTTTCTTATTTCTAGTCTTTGTATGTATTTTTTATAGCTTAGAGTCATAAAATGCATACTTTTGTGTTCTCTCCTTATTTATTTTTTATTTTTTAATTTTTTGTGTGTGTTCTCTCCTTTTTAAAATGAAAGTCTGCCAATGGAAGAAATGTTAAGTATTCTCCACACATTAACCTCTCTCAAAAGTAACTGAGGAAAATACAGACCAAATAACTCACCCAACAATACAAAACTTGTATAGTTGTTATTCCAACCCTAATCTGTCTGATTCCATATTCTATGTAATTTTCATTATACCTAGCTGCACCATTACTATTTGGAGTTAAATTAAGTTCTAGTAGGTCAAAAAGTAAACAGGCCTAGGATGGCATGAGAATATCATCTTCTACATGCTACACTCGATCTGTCCAATACAGTAGCCATTACCCAAATGTGACTATTTAAATTAATAAAAAAATTCACTTCCTCAGTTGCACTAGTCACATTTCAAGTGCTCCAGAGTACATCTGGCTAGTGCTACCATACTGGACAGTGCCAACAGAGAACATTTCCACCATCACGGAAAATTCTATTGAACAGCAGCGCTATGCTACACTTAGTGTTTGTGTGTGAAAATTGATTAAGGCATGAGTTATTAGCAAATTTCTACTTGAGAATTCATATTACTCTAGTCCAAGTATACAACATTTGCTAAGTTATTAGCCTTCCTCACCTTGTTTATTGGTACCTTCATCCATCCTCTGCTTTTTAATTTTCTCAATAGCACTCATCATTATCTGAAATTATCATGTTTACTTATTACCTGTACCCCAAGGAAATTCAAACTTCCTAAGAGGAAGAGCATTATCCATCTAGCTTATTACTGAATCTACTACAACAATACTTAGTACAAAGTGAATCTTCAAATAAATATTTGTTGAACTAATATGTTTGTAACTTCTGGAGCTTGTGGTAACTGGCCTCCAAAGATAGATTCCAACAAATAGTGTCAGCCCTCCCTGTCACTCCTCACATTAAGTGGAGCTTATTTTCCCCCTGCACCAATATGAGCTATCCCTGTGATTGCTCTGACCAGCAGAATATGGCAGAAGAGGCTTTCTGGAATCCTTGAGCCCAGGCCTTAGGAAAAATGGAAGTGTCTGCCTCTTTCTTTATGTAATGCTGACTCCTGGGACTTTCCCTCTTGAAACCCAGCTACCCTAAGGCGAATGGCCATGTAGGGAGAAGAAGCAAGCCACTCCAATGATCAGCTCTAGCTGAGCTCTTAGCCAACGTCATCACTAGCCATGTGGGTAAGCCCTCTGGGTTTCTGGCTCAATCAGGCTTCTAGATAACAGGGAGAAGCTACCACCTAGCTAAGCCTGGGTAACCCACGAGAGTCCTGAAAGATCACTCAACTGTTACTTAAAATCACTAAGTTTTGCATAGTTTATTACACAGCCAATACATAACTAAAGCAGATAAACATAACTGGCTGAAAATAACTTTGTCAACAAATTTATCATATGACATCAAAAACGTATTCTCTTAACTTTTTCATCTGAAATAAACCAGTTTCTAGAAATTATAGCAAAAACAACTAAAAGATATTTCAGATTTGGTTTGTTTAACCTGTTACCTCTGAGAGATGCTAATACTTCTAATAAAAGTAATTCAGAAAAAATAAAGCCTTTCCCAATAAACATTCATTACTAAAAAATTCATAGTACATATGCCCTCTAACACCAGACATTTATCATCTTCCCTCAAAAATGTTTCTCATCCTCATTTCATTTCTACTGATGACCCCCATTCCCTCAGTGACACAGGTTTGAAAAGTTGGTCAACTTTGATTTTTCTCAAAATATGTAACAACTGGTAGGCATTCAAGATTTTATTTTAGCCAATGCCAACATTTATTCCCTTCTTCCCAATCTCATTGCCCCAGACCTACACAAATAGCTTTTTTGTTTTTAAATCTTATCTTAAATTTTACTGCAGCCTCTTAATTAGTTTCTTGCCTAGGTCTTTGTTGGCTCTAATCCAGACTATGGTCTCTAAATACTGTTTATAGATTAACCAAATCTAATTATCACAGGTCAAAACTTGTAAAGTTTACTGGCTCATGAGGTAGATACCAAGTACCTGAGTTATCTTCCAGCACAGACCCCATTTTCCCACTCATCCTCAAACAGGACTGCATCCCTTCTTTAAATCTGCTTCCAGCCTTTATACCTTTGCTCATACTGCTCATTCCCCTTGCAGTATAATTCTCAAACATCTACTTAAAATTCCTCTCAAATTCTACTTGCTCTGTGAAGTCTTTCCTAGTTTATTCAAACTTCCTATGAATATTCACATCATTTCTTACACCCTACCACCTAGAACATTCTGCCTTGTATAGGTGGATCTGTCTCCCAGCCCCACATCCACTAAACTGTAAACTCCTTGAGGGCAGTTTATACATCCAACACATGTACATAGAAAAACAAACAAGCATTTATGAACCACTATATAAAATGTACAAGTTTAAGTCACCATGTCTCATATATGGGAAAAGAAAAAACAGCACAAGATATTGTCATTGGAGCATCTTACTTTTTTTTTCAATGCATTTATTTGAGAGAGAGAGAATGTGAGAAAGAGAGAGCATGATAGGGCCGAGGGTCAGAGGGAGAAGCAGACTCCCCACTGAGCAGCGAGCCCAATGCGGGACTTGATCTGGAGACTCCAGGATCATGACCTGAGCCAAAGGCAGTCACTTAACCAACTGAACCACCCAGGCACCCTGGAACATCTCACTTTTTACTTCTACCATAAGACTGGCAAGGAAAGCAGTAACAGTGGTAGCAGTAGGAATAATCATTCATCTTTGATGATGCGTTCTAGTTAGACATCTGTAAGAGATCATAAGCTACTTCGAAACAATGATTTTAAGTATCAGAACCATGTCATAATGAGTAATGAGACCTCTGGTGCTGGGTAAGATAGCACTATTATTTGTTCAATTTAACAAGCTCAAATTCTGAAGTCAGACCACCTGATTTGAATCTCAACTCCCCTACCTTTTAATGATGTGGCCATGGACAAGTCACAATATGCTCCAATATTCAATAAAAATTTACTAAAGAATACTATGGTCTAGGCATTGGGTATATAAAAAAATAAAAAAAAGTTCCTGACCTCAAGCCTCAGGACCTTACCTTCTAGTGGGGAAGACAAACAATAAACAAATATAAAAAGTGTAAAAAAAAAATGCAGGGTAAGGGATAAAGTGACCAGGAAGTCTATTTAGGCAGAATCTGGGAGAGACTTCTTTGAGTGGCTTCTGAGTAGAAAGGGAACAGAATAAAGCAAAGGAAAAAGCCACATGGACCTCTGGAAAAAAGAACAGTCTAGACAAAAGGAGAAGCATGCCTGACATGAACAGGGAACAACAATGAGGCCCATGTAATTGGACTGGCATGAACCAGAAGAGTAGTCAGGGATGAGGAATCAGTTTTTGAAGGGCCTTGCAGGCCATGTCTATGACTTTTTTCTAGTGTGACAGGAATCACTTAAAAAAGACTCTGAGCAGGAGAAAGACATGGTCTAACTTAGACTTGCAAATGGCTCATCCAAATTGCTGGATAGAGCATTAAGTTTAAGAAGAAAAGCAAGGAGACCCAATTGAGAGCCCACTGCAAAGTAGTGTAGACAAGAGGATGGAGGGTTGCACTTAGGTGGTAGCAAAGCAAGATGAATTTAGAGTATAGTTTAAAGGTGGAGAAAACAGTTAGTATGCTGATGGGTGATATGGGGGTTGTGAACTCTCACTGGAGCTATCGTCTCAATTAATCTGGCTAATTCATACACTCATGAGAAGTATTTAAAGACAGAAGGTGTTACAGGTCAAGCCTAAACACTAGTTTTATCTGGAGCATTTTAAAGAGCATACACTGCAAATATAAATGACTTAAAGCTGGGTAATGGATTTTTTTCCCCTCAACAATATTCTTGAATAATCATTTTTTTTTTCCAGCAGCACATTTAAAACTGCGTGAACTATGAATAAAAAAGTTCTATTTAGGAGTTCCTGGTGGTAACTCATGGAAGCGTGCAGCTGCTTCCCAC
Source organism: Mellivora capensis (assembly GCA_004024625.1). NCBI lineage: Eukaryota > Metazoa > Chordata > Mammalia > Carnivora > Mustelidae > Mellivora > Mellivora capensis. Next base: position 19,811 of record PISX010018774.1, on the reverse strand, counting down.
CCTTTCTTCCCCAGTGACTAGGTCCTTGAGGTTTTCACTCTGACTTATCCACAGTTCCTCTAAGCACTTTATCAATTATAGTTTAGGTTTTCCTACCCTGGCACTGGTTTCCACAGATTTCTATTCTGGTGACTTGTAATTCTCTGTATTCACCTCCGTCTCTCCAGTTTGAAGGCAGCAGTTTGCCTTGGGACCTCACTTCTCTGATGGATCCAAGAGTTGTTAGCTCTTCAGTTTGTTCAGCTTTTTACTTGTTTTTATGATGAAGTGATGTCTTCCACATTCCAAGCTCCTTATATGCCAGACTGGAAACCAGACGTCTAGCACTCATTGCCATTTTCCTCATAAAGGCTTTGAACAATCTTTTGTTAGTTGACTGCAAGGTTTAAAATTTATGTTGTAAATGATATCTTTTACAGAAATATTTTTCAGCCTCTGTGTCTGAATTAGATAAACAACTGAATGAATCACCTTGCTAAAGTCTCATACATTCTAATGTTTTTTAATTATCTTGGGCTCTTTTTTTTTTTTTGTCTTGGCTTCTTCTGTGTAAATAATCCTATAACCTGTGAATGATTCCATGGAAGGAATAGGTAGTTGGCTCAAAACAGCTCCCCTTTCACCCAACCAAATGTCCACATTCCAACCCCTGAAATCTGTGAATATGCTCTCTTATATGACAAAAGAGACTTTGTACATTCAACTCAATTAAGGATCTTAAGTTTGGAAGATTTTTCCTGATTTATCCAGGTAGGTCCAACATAATGAGGGTCCTTATCAAGAGAAAAGGTTCAGAGTCACAGAAAGAGTTGTGGTGATCGTAACAGAACAAGAAGTGATGATGTGATGATGGAAGCAAAGGTTGGAATGCTGTGCTTCGAAGAAAGAAGTAGAAGCCACAAGCCAAGGAATGCAGACAGCTTCTACAAGCTGGAAAGAACAGGAAATAAAATCTTCCCTAGAGCTTCCAGAAGGAACACAGCCTGGGCAATACTTTGATTTGAGTCCCACAAAACTGATTTTGGACTTCCAACTTTCAGAACAGAGCTAATAAATCTGTGTTGTTTTAAACACTGCCCCTCCCAAAACAGGCTCAATTTTTAAAAGCCTATAATCAACATAATTCAGTTTTAGGACATCTTGCTGAAATAAACATATTACTTAGTGTAAGTGAATAGATAAAGATGATTTGAGAGATTCAATCAAAGTGTACTAACTCAATAACTCTGAGCAAAGCCAGGTAAGGGGGTTGATTAATCTATTTTAGTTCCCCCTACCTCCCAGGAATCCTCAAAAGCAACAGCAGGTGGAGACAGTTGACAGGGAGTAGCCAATGGGCTCTCCATTGTACTCCTGTTTAAATATCTCAGCCCTTTCTTATGTTTTGGTTGGACCTGGGAAACTCCTGACCTAAAATGCTCTAATTTTCATACTCTTCTTCTGGGAAATGTGTCATTAAGTTGTTCGTCTGAAAATAAGTTATTACCTGAAACAGGACACGAACACTTAGAACAAAGAGGCATAAAATATACTTAAAAATTCAAACTCTTATTTTCTGGCATAAAATATGTAGCCATTGAAAGGTTCAAGAGGTATACTTTCCTTCTTCAAAATAACTTTCTTAAAGGCTAAAGAAATGTTTGCTGTGCTATCTTTGTAGATTTTTAAAAATTTCTTCTACTTATCACATTCTAAAATACCGTGTACCTAGTTTTGAATAAACAGTCACCAAGAATAAGAATTGCTCGGGACTCTTTGTGCGGGAGTGGGTGGAAGAGGTTCCATTACGACGGCAGCAGCTACTGTAGCAGGTGCAAAGCTGAAGGAGCAATGCAGGGTGGCGGGATGAAAGAGACCCGAGGACACAGGCGTTGGATTGGGGGATTGCTGGGGAGGGCTCACGGTGACGTCGTCCCCCCGCGGCAGGAGGCGGGCCAGGTGCTACCGCCCGCCCCTTGCCCAGCTGACGCTCGCTGAGGGCGGGGCGGCCATTCACTCACCTGGTTGGTGACCTGAAATGAAGTCAGAAAACACAATTTAGGGAAACATCCCTCCAGCTCCAGAGCCCCGCTGCCCCGGATCCTCTCAGGCCAGGACTTACCACGGACTTAGCATCCAGTCGCGGCTCGCTGCAGCCCTCCATGGCAGGAGACGAGGGTTCGGATCACCGATTGACCAGGTGGCCCTCCCCCCCCCCCCCCGGCCGCCAACACTTCCGCTTCCTTCTTCCGCCCCTCGCGGCCCGGCGCACGCAGCGGAAGTGGGGGGAGCGGAAACAAACATATTTGTGTAACTCATCCTTACTGTCAATTAAAGTTCAGTTTCAAGGAGATATTCATCAGTAAGGACATTTATGTGGGAAAAGGTCCGAAGGTTATGGAGATACCTTGTGAGGGGAAGGACCGATTAACTTCAGGATGCCATCTTCCCCTTCTAACCTGTAGACGTGGACTCTTCCCGTCTGCGCACCCCCGCTCACCCCCAGCGCTTTGTGCGCTCGCGCGCAGACTGGCGGCCGCGGGAGGAATTGATCCCCACCAAGTTTAAAACAGCTGGAGACCACGCCTCTTTCGCCGTAGAAGTCGTTGGGTTGGAAGAAGCCATTGGAAACTATAGTTGTGTGATTGGCTTTTGTCCCTCGGATTACTGCACTGGGCTAGCTGCGGGTGGGGTGGGGCTGCTTTGCCACCGACCGACTCCGGCTCTCAGCGTGACTACGGGATACCTTCTCATCTGGTCTTCCTTCTTCCCCCCTCCGCATCTCACATGCCTTCTCCGCAGAATCTAAAGAGATTTTTTTTTTCTCGCCAACTTTTTATTTTGAAAAACTTGAAATTTTTTGGAGAAAAGTTGCAAAAGTAGTTCAATGAACATCCGTGTACCCTTCATCTAGATTCATCAATTTAACATTTTATCCATTTGCTTTACCTCTAGCTACATATGCGGTGATGGCGGCGCTTCATCTCTAAATACTTGAGCGCCTAAAAACAAAGACATTTCCTAAATTATCACAATATTACGACTATACTCAGGAGACTTAACATTGACAAAATACTATGATCTAACGCGTGGGCCAAATTCAATATCCCCAGTGGTCTCAATATTCTTTAGAACTGTTCCCCATGTTAACCCACCGCCAGAATCTAATCAAGAACTACCCGTTGAATTTGGTTATCATTTCTTTTTTTTTTCTTTTTTTTTTTAAAGATTTTATTTATTTATTTGAGAGAGAGGCAGTGAGACAGCATGAGCGAGGAGAAAGTCAGAGGGAGAAGCAGACTCCCCATGGAGCTGGGAGCCGGATGCGGGACTCGATCCCGGGTCTCTGGGATCATGACCTGAGCCGAAGGCAGTTGTCCAACCAACTGAGCCACCCAGGCATCCCTGGTTATCATTTCTGCTCCACCTCTTCCATTCTAGAACTGCACGGGCAAAATATCCTTGGGATTGCATTGGTTCTTTGTTGGAGGCTCTCCGGGAGGATCCGTTTTCCACTTGTTGCCAGAACTCAGTTCTATGTAGGTACCACTTCCTTGCTGGCTTTTGGATGTGGGGTTCTTTGTGTCAGAGGACATCAGCATTCCTTGTGGTCCTCTTCATCTTCAAAACGGTTAATAGCAGGTTAAGCCTTCCTCAAACCTTGAATCTCGGGGAACTCCCCTTCTGCATCATCTCTCCTCTGCTGTCTTCTCACCAGTCTCTGAGTCCAGCTTGAGAATGTTCTGTTCTTAAGGTCTTAAATCATTATATCGAGCATTCTCAGATAATCCAGGATAATCTCTACCTCTTAAGGTCCATAATCATATCTGCAAAATCATTGCAGAGAAGTACCCAGATTAGTACTTGATTAAATAATCAGTGGATGAGACTCTTGGGGGGAGGAGCATCTTTAAAATTCTGCCACTGAGGGACGCCTGGGTGGCTCAGTTGGTTAAGAGACTGCCTTCGACTCAGGTCATGATCCCAGCGTCCTGGGATCGAGTCCCATATCGGGCTCCTTGCTCGACAAGGAGCCTGCTTCTCCCCCTGCCTCTGCCTGCCACTCTGTCTGCCTGTGCTCGCTCATTCTCCCTCTCTCTCTCTGACAAATAAATAAAATCTTAAAAAAAAAAAAAATCTGCCACTGAACACAACCTCACAGGATTGTTGGAGAACTACATTGTTTTAATGCATATAAAACTTCTAGAATCATGCCTGGCATACAACACAGAATCTGTGCCAAAAAGCCACTGACTCGAGGTTATTGGACATAATTAAAAGTACTAACTGGCTTGGGAACATAGTCCCTGAATTAATCCAGTGATTTCTTTCCTATGAAAGAAAGTCTGGAAAGATAGAATACTGTGATGCATCCCACTGGTATGTCAATTCCATTTGTCAGGGATTATTTCTCTGAAGCTCTTGGTTGCCATCAGATTATGCTCCCTGGCGGCATTATGCTCCATCCCAATGTGCAGCTTGATCCCAGGACCCTGGGATCATGACCTGAGCTGAAGGCCCATGCTTAATGGAGTGAGCCACCCAGGCTCCCCTTCCATGAATTTCTTTTAGAACTGTTTTTTGTTTTTTGTTTTCTTTAGACATTAGTGCCCCTTTTCAAAAATTGAAAAATTTGGGGAGAGTAAAATGTCTATAGTGTTTAGGCCAATATCTGCCAGTTCTTAATCTTGTTATTGTGCTCCTGACACTTCAGCACATATGATCAACTGTTTACTTTTAAGACCTCCATCTTATTCAAGATCAGAAGTTATGCAAGTTTCAGACTTGTAAAACACAGATTTTTTTTTATTTTTTAAAAAATTTTTATTTATTGGGGCGCCTGGGTGGCTCAGTGGGTTGAGCCTCTGCCTTCGGTTCAGGTCATGGTCTCAGGGTCTTGGGATGGAGCCCCGCATTGGGCTCTCTGCTCAGCGGGGAGCCTGCTTCCCTTCCTCTCTCTCTGCCTGCCTCTCTGCCTACTTGTGATCTCTGCCTGTCAAATAAATAAATAAAATCTTTTTAAAAAAATTATTTATTTATTTATTTGACAGAGAGAGAGAGCACAAGTAGGCAGAGAGGCAGGCAGAGAGAGAGGAGGAAGCAGGCTCCCTGCTGAGCAGAGAGCCCGATGTGGGGCTCGATCCTAAGACCCCAGGATCATGACCTGAGCCGAAGGCAAAGGCCTTAACCCACTGAGCCACCCAGGTGACCTGGAAAACACAGATTTTATGAATAGAGTAAAAAATGCTAAAATTCATGATGTATAGCCGTAACTTCTTTTTTATTTATATTAATTTTTTGTGATTACATGTTAAGTAGGACCTATAAGTAAGAAAACATATTTTGGAGCTCCTAGCCAAACAAACAAAACCAGCACTGACAGATGTGTAGGAGGATGTCTCCAAAACTATGGCATCTGTATGTGTAATGGAGAAAACAAAACTAATACACATGAAGCAAGCAGTACTTCAATCGAAGCTTTTATTTTAGGGCTCTTCCGTGCCAAGCGACATTAACCCAGCTCAAACTAGCCTGCGCAAAATAGCAAAATCATCCTGTCATAGGGGTGACCTCTGAAATGTAGAGGTGGAGTCAAGTGCAGGAATCTCACAGAACCGTGAGATTTTAATAGCAAAAGGGCCCAATCTCTGTGTCTCAGCTGTGGTCTCAGTTTGTCTGTCTGTTGGCTTATTCTCTTGGGTTTCTCCATATGTTGTAGAAGAGCGTATCTGCCCATAGATATGTGACTGCTAGCACTGCTGAGTCATAGCCTGTGGCTCATGATCCAAAGGGGAAGAGAAGCTACTCTTCTGTCTCAATTATTTTTGTTAAGATTTTATTTTATTTTAGAGTGAGAGCACACATGCACACATGTGCAAGGGAGAGGGTGCAAGGCACACAGAGAAGGAGAGAAAAGCAGTGGGGGAAGACTCTCCAGCACACAGACCCCCACACTAGGCTCAATCTCACAACCCTGGATCATGACCTGAGCCAAAACCAAGAGTGCCCCACCCGGGGACCCCTTTCATCTCAATTCTTTCTTTCTTTTTTTATAAAGATTATTTATTTATTTATTTGACAGAGAGAGATCACAGTAGACAGAGAGGCAGGCAGAGAGAGAGAGAGGGAAGCAGACTCCCTGCTGAGCAGAGAGCCTGATGCGGGACTCGATCCCAGGACCCTGAGTCATGACCTGAGCCGAAGGCAGTGGCTTAACCCACTGAGCCACCCAGGCGCCCTCTTTATTTATTTTTAAATATAATGTATTATTTGCCCCAGGAGTACAGGTCTGTGACTCATCAGGCTTACACATTTCACAGCACTCACCATAGCACAAGCCCTCCCCAATGTCCATAACCTAGCCACCCTAACCCTACCTCCCCACACCCCAGCAACCCTCAGTTTGTTTCATGAGATTAAGAGTCTCTCATGGTTTGTCTCCCACCCAATCCCATCTTGTTTCATTTTTTTCCCTCCCTAACCCCCATGACCTCCCACCCTGCTTCTCAAGTTCCTCATATCAGAGGTACTGAAGGAACAAAAACAATAGATGCCCACTAAATACATTTACTAATGCTATACTATACAATCGGTAGATATGGTAGGCAAAATAATGCCCCCCAAAGATGTGTTAAAAGATAAACTAAGGTTGAGAGGCCTAGGTGGCTCAGTGGGTTGGGGCCTCTTCCTTCGGTTCGGGTCATGATCCCGGGGTCCTGGGATCGAGCCCCGCATCGGCTCTCTGCTCAGCGGGGAGCCTGCTTCCTCCTCTCTCTCTGCCTGTCTCTCTGCCTACTTGTGATCTCTGTCTGTCAAGTAAATAAATAAAAATCTTAAAAAAAAAAAAAAAAGATAAACTAAAGCCTGTTAAAAATTTTTAGAGTTTATTTGGACAAAAAAAAATCGATTCCTATCAGGCAGTGCCAAACCAGAAATGGTTAGGAACACTCCACTCACAGGAACTCAAGAAGAGATTTCATAGAGAAATGGGGGAAGCAAAGTAGGGAAGCTATTGATTGGCAATGGCTTAAAGCCTAGTTGGCTGTGCATGATTTGATGGTCCTTAGCGTTTTGACCTTGTAAACTTGAGGCATGTAGAGGTGTCGATTTTGGTTTGCTTCACAGAGGCCACCACAACGTTAGAGCCATCCCAGGCAAATGGCCTCCTTGTTTAATTAACAAATAGTCACTTCCCAAACCCCAGAATTTATGAATATAGTATGTTACATAGCAAGGAAGGATTAAATTTACAGTTGGAATTAAGTTTGCTAATTCCCGAATCTTAAAATCAGAAGGTGTTCCTGGATTGCTGAGATTCTTAGCCTTTGGGCCAATCCTGGCCTACCCACATATTTAAAACCAAACAAAGAAAATAAGATGAGCTACGTCAAAAACTGAGTCAGAATGCATTTAGACAGGTTTTACGTTTTCCAGTTTGTCACTATACCCGCATTCTGCTTTTCAATTCACCTGGCCAATCTGCATGTTTATCTGAAACCTGCAGCATACAGGTTTCAACTTTGGCTTAAAGGGACCTTGTAGAGTCTCTTATTTAAAAGGAGACCTAAGTGGGTTAAGTGCCTGGCTTATAGAAACACGGCTGGATTATGGTAGTCATGACTTCTGATCAAGTGGGGAGACGTATTAAGCCATCACACAGGTAGATGAGGTCAAATTATGTAAGGTTTGGATATGTTCTTTTCATTTAAAAAAATATTTATTTATTTGAGAGAGAGTCGGAGAGAGAGTGTGTGTGCGCGCATAGGGAGGGGAGCAACAGGAGAGGGAGAAGAAGACTCCCCAGTGAGCAGGGAGCCAAGGATACAGCGCTTCATCCCAAGACCCTGGGATCGTGATCTGAGTTGAAGGCACCTGCCCAAGGGACTGAGCCACCCAGGGTGCCTGGATACATTCTTAAGCATTGCAAAGAGACTGTGTTTTAGGATGATGGTTTGGCAATGCAATGCAGGCACAACAGAATACAGACACATACAGTAGGAAGACAGCTAGACATATTCCTATAAAGATAAATGGTATAAGACAGTGAGTAGTCATGGTGGTGCACCATGAAAGAGTTACAGGTGTATAGAGAAATTGATCCCCATAGCTCCAGGGAAAACTGGGTGGGCCTGAGCCTAGAAGATTCCCTGAGCTGGCTGACACTGTGAGGACAACCTTATTGGGTTGTCAGGTGTTATAAAACACTGCATAACAATAACAACCATTGTCAGATTCTTATTTCTTTTCACACTTAACATCTCAGCAATTGCCCTGCTTCTTATGGTGACAGGTAGCCAGACAGTAGTTGTGACTCTGTTGTTTTTTCAAGTGCATGCATGAACTTGGTCATAGCCGATTAACACTTCTATTGAGTTATGGGTATTGTTGGCTGTATACTTACTATGTTTAACTGCCACTTCAGATGTCTTTAAAAAGATTATGCTTGGGGCGCCTGGGTGGCTCAGTGGGTTAAAGCCTCTGCCTTCGGCTCAGGTCATGATCCCAGGGTCCTGGGATGGAGCCCCACATCAGGCTCTCTGCTCAGTGGGAAGCCTGCTTCCCCCTCTCTCTTTCTGCCTGCCTCTCTGCCTGCTTGTGATCTCTGTCAAATAAATAACTAAAATCATTAAAAAAAATTACGCTTTATTTAGCATAAAGTTACTAGGCATGAAAATAGAACAACTACTTGGCAAAATGTTACTAGGTATGGAAATAGAACAATGGGTGTAAACTTGTATCAGTAGGGCAAATATGGCTTATTAGAGTAATGACCAAAAATCCACGTTTTCTCACAAAACAGTCAAATAATTTATTGCTCCTTTAAGATTTTTTTTTTTTTTTATTTGACAGACAGAGATCACAAGTAGGCAGAGAGGCAGGCAGAGAGAGAGGAAGGGAAGCAGGCTTCCCACTGAGCAGAGAGCCTGATGCGGGACTCAATCCCAGGACTCCGGGATCATGACCTGAGCCGAAGGCAGAGGCTTTAACCCACTGAGCCACCCAGGTGCCCCATTTATTGCTCCTTTAAAAAGTAGATAGTCTTGAGTAGATAAAACAAAAAGGTAGCTTATTCCAGTTCAAGATTGGATAAATTACCAAATCCCTCAGAGTATAAGAAAGAAATTTATGAGGATGAGATAGCACAGTTTTGAGAAGAAAATACTTTTGTTAAGACATCAAACACCACTTTGTTAGAAACATACTGCTGTTTTTGAATAAAAGCTGTTGAATTTTCATTAGCGGGTGAGAAAATGATACCATGAGTTTAGTCAAGTAGGAAATGGTGACAAACCTTGATATTCTTTGACAACCCTCAAAATCTCTGTTGGGTGTTAAAATCAATAAAAGAACATGAAATATATTGTTTATCTGTGTGTATCACGTGGGAGAAAGGTTGGGAAGCACTGGAATAGATAATAAATGCTACAGGAGCTTTAAGAAAGAACTTTAGGACGGATCCATGATGAAAAGATGTGAAGTTATAACCCATAACAACTTGAAAAGTGTCCAAACTCATTCATCAGCAGTGAAAATAAAATCAAATACCCTGCCATCCACTAAGTTCTAGGATTTTTCTCCCTTGTAAGGCTCTTCTCTCAAGCGCCTCACTTACGTCCTTTTTTTATCCCCTCCTTTTCATCCTCTCTCTCTCTCTCTCCTTCTTCTTTGGCTAGGGTCATGATCCTGGGGTCCTGGGATCGAGCCCCGCATGGGGTTCCCTGCTCGGCAAGGAGCCTGCTTCTCTCTCTCCCACTCCCCCTGCTTGTGCTACCTTTCTTGCTGTGTCTCTCTCTGGCAAATAAATAAATAAAATCTTAAAAAAAAAAAAAAAGCCTGAATCAAGTCTGAATACATATTACTGCTTCATTGCTAACATAACATTCACTTAGTTAACATAGTTCAATAGTTCATTAATAAATTAAAGTTGCATTACCATATACATTTTTTTAAATTTCTGGAGGTAAAACTTCACAACTTTACTTGGCTCTTAGAATTTGGGGCAAGTGTATCAATTACCTGGCTATTCCTTTTAACTTGATTATATGAAGTTTTGGCAGGCATAGCAATTAGCTGATGCTATGTAAAAACAAACTAATGCCCCCTCCCCAACACACACAAATTCCCAATGTCCTGCTACAAGCAAACATTAATGTAGCTTACAATTCTCAAGGGTTAGCAATGTGTTGGCTATTCTAGCCTGAGCCTAGGTGAGGTAGTTCTGCTGTGCTCTTGGTATCTTTTACTGTTTCTGGGACCAGCAGGCTAGCCCAAGCACATTCTTCTCAAGGCAACAGTAGAAGTGCAAGACAGCAAGCAGAAACACAATCTTGTTAAGGCCTGGACTTGGAACAGGCACACCATTATTTCTGCACTACTTTATTGACCAGAACAAGTTACATGGCTGAACTCAGTGTCAAGGAGTGGGGAAATACACAGTTGATTCTCATTATTTGTGATAGTTATGCTCTATAAAGTCACCATGAATACTGCATTACTAAATACAGAACCACTACTCCCAGGAGAAATAGAGGTTCGGTTCCTGTGAGCCTCTGATCACGTTTTCAACAGATCAGTACATAACCTTGTTTAATGTGTTTCTGTTTAGAGACACCTCACTTAATATATATTGTTGACTCATTAACATTAAACTTCTGACCAACAATACCATAACTCATGCTTGAAGGAACTTACCTAACACATACATTTTCTGAGTAAGGCACATCCCAGTCTTCTTGTGTTTGGGAACACCGGACAGAATATTTGCACAATGCTTGCGGCCATACGTACTCTGAAATCATTAACAAGCAAAAATGCCAAAACAAAATGTGGCATTAAAAAATTGCAAGAAGGACATTTGTTTCTAGTATGAGATCTGAAACAAGAAGGAAGAATTTTGCCTGCTCAACCTCAGCTGGGAACTCAAGTTTTTTTGCCACTGTGCATGTCTGCAAATGACGGTGGAAGTGACATGAGTATGAATTTGGGGGTTACAAATAATGTTAGGTAGGCAAATTCAAAATGCAGAATCCATGAAAAACAAGGATCAACACTGCTTTGCCCTTTACTGGGGAAAAAGTTCAAAGTTATATGGCAAAAGAGATAGGTGAAAGGAGGGTTAAAAAAGTTGGGACCAATAATGCAGAATGGAGTTCCATCTCAGACTTACTGAATCAAAATCTGCATTTCAGATTCACCAGATGTTTGTATGCACATTCAAGTTTGAAAAGTACTGCCTTCAATAGGATGATGGGTACATTCATGCCAGAGTGTGGAAGTTAAACCCTACAGAGATTAGGGGCCTACTGCATAATATTTGTATGAGTTTTTATGAGTCTGGGGGCATACTGGGACAGCCTCTCTAAGGTGAGGAATAACTTACTTCATCTTGCAATTCCTATTAATAGGGAAGAGGCAGAGGACTTGAGCCTCTCTGGCTTTCTGAGAGCAGCATATGCCGCACTTGAAAATATAGCTGCAACACATTTATTGGGCAACATGGATGGCTGCTAGTTTGAGTGGGTCCCTGAGCAAGATAGTGCTCTGTAGCAAGTCTATGCTGAAATGCAAGCTGCTCTCTTTTTGGCCCTATGTCTCAGCACATCCGATGGTACTAGAGAGGTCCACGGTCAGTAAGGATGCTATGGGGAGTGTTAGGTAATCCTAACAAGAGAATCACAGTGCAGAACCTCAAGGTTCTGGAGCAAGGCCATTTGCTGACAGTCTGTCATTTGAAAAGCAGCCCCTGGCACACTGCTGAAAGCCTGGCCACACAACTCAGTATTATGCAACAATGACTGCTTATCATTAGCTGGACATTTCAGATTTACCAAGTGACTTATGGATAGGCATAACAGCAATCTATCAGATAGATAAGGAGAGAAAGGAGTCAAACGATTGAAAATTCCTTGGAGGTCAAAAAACAGTGGCCAGAAGAACATGAATGGGAGAGTTGGAAGTTCCTCAAGAAAGACAAACTCAGTATAATAAAATTACCTTTTTCCCACTTTTTTTTTTTGACATTTTATTTATTTGTCAGAGAAAGAGAGAGAACCCAAGCAAGTAGGGAGAGCAAGTAGAAAAGGCAGAGGGAGAAACGGGCTCCCCACTGAGCGAAGAGCCTAACACTGGACTCAATTCCAGGACCCGGAATCATGACCTGAGCCAAAGACAGTCACTTAACTGACTGAGCCACCCAGGAGTCCCTCTTTTTCTCACTTCTAAATTCTCCTCTCCTGGAATGCCCCCTACTGGGTGCAGAGTAGTAATATGTACTGGACCCCAGGTCAAATCTATGGAGTTACTGGGGCGCCTGGGTGGCTCAGTGGGTTAAAGCCTCTGCCTTCAGCTCAGGTCATGATCCCAGGGTCCTGGGATTGAGCCCCTCATTGGGCTCTCTGCTCAGCGGGGAGCCTGCTTCCTCTCCTCTCTCTCTGCCTACTTGTGATCTCTGTCTGTCAAATAAATAAATAAAATCTTAAAACAAAACTATGGAGTTACCATTGACAATTCCTGCTCATCAAAGGGATACTTTTTTAAAGCAGTTTCTCTTTAATCTGGGCCTACCTCTCCATCTCCGTGGTTATTGTCTTAATTCTCTCATCATTTCACTCTTTACACATATCTTACATTATTGACAAATTATATTTCAGCATATCTGATGATTCTATTCATTCCTCAAGTATTTATCGAGTATCTACTATGTATCAGACACATCTACTTGTGTAGCGCTTGTCCCTTCTTATCCCTCCAGCATCACCTCTAACCTCAGCCCTTCTGTCTTTCCAGTGCATACTTTCCCTTCTTCAGAGCACCCTCCTCTCTGCCTGGCTAAAGTCTTAAGAGTTCATTATGTCTTTTTTTTTTTTTTTTTTAAGATTTTTATTTATTTATTTGATAGACAGAGATCACAAGTAGGCAGAGAGAAAAGAGGAAGCAGGCTCCCCGCTGAGCAGAGAGCCCAGTGCACGCGGGTGGGGGTGGGGGTGTTCATCCCAGGACTCTGGGATCATGACATGAGCCGAAGGCAGAGGCTTTAACCCACTGAGCCACCCAAGCGCCCCAAGAATTCACTGTGCCTTAAGAGTTCACTCCAGGGGCGCCTGGGTGGCTCAGTGGGTTAAGCCTCTGCCTTCGGCTCAGGTCATGATCTCAGGGTCCTGGGATCCAGTCCCGCACTGGGCTCTCTGCTCCGCGAGGAGCCTGCTACCCCCTCCCCCCTCTGCCTGCCTCGCTGCCTACTTGTGATCTCTATCTGTTAAATAAATAAAATCTTTTTTTAAAAAGTTCACTCCATCTGTTTACCTTCTGCTGGAAGCCTCTGGACACACCCTCCCCCATTTAGCTGCACATCTCTGCAGTTCTACGCCTCACGCTATCACTATCACATATGTATCATACTTCACTGTGTTTTTCGTTCTTCTGTCCACCTCTTCTACCCTATGGTGAATGCAGAGTCTGATTCTTAATTGATGCTTGGCTTTTTTTTTTTTTTTCAGACGTAACTGAATAGGTATACAGAGGGCACACTCCCTCCCCCGCCAACCCTCCGTCCCTTAACCCTGCCCCATTTTACAACATTAGAAAAGACCAATATATCAACTGCACCGTGACAAAAGAGCTTTTGGGACACGACTCCTGGGCATCCTGGCCTTCAGTGGTCTTGATGTGTGGGTGGCAGTCCCGTCTCGCCTCTCGGGCGCCCCCTAGCGCCTCCAGATGAAGCTGCAGGAATGGGAGGGCGCAGACGAACATGCGGTCCCCGGCCCTTGCATGGCGCATGCGTAGCGCGCGAGCGCCTGTCTCCAATAGGAACAGTCCAAGTGAGAGGGGAGCTGGCTGTGGATTCAGATTCTTTTTCCTTGTGCAGTAGGGAGGTGGCTTCTCTTCTCCCTCCGATTGTGTCTTAATTTGTAATACTTGAGTGTGGCTCTGCAGAGAGCAAGAAAGGGGCTAGAGTGTTGTCAAGCTCTGCTTCGTTCTTCAGCCCCCCCTCCCGGGGTGGGGGCGGAGGGTTAGACGGTCCCAGGTCAAGAAGCGCGGGGGCGGAAGCGGCGGCGGCGGCGACGGCGGCTGCTGTCAGACCTGGAGAGGGGCCGGGCGGAGCGGCGATGGAGGGTCAGCGCTGGCTGCCGCTGGAGGCCAATCCCGAGGTGAGCGCGGCTCGGATCTGGGCCTGAGGCCGTGGGCAGGGGTCGAGGGAAGCGGGCTGCCGCGGCTAGTCGAGAGCAGTTTGTTTCTACAAATTGTGTTCTCTGTTTCGTTTTCAGGTCACCAACCAGGTGAGTGAGGTGTCTGTCGCTCGCGACCCCGGAGCCCTCCCTGCCCGCCTGCATCTCTACGCTCACTAGGAATCTGGAATTAGATTCAGTGAGGGCCCCTCTTGCTCTGCTTCTGACGGGTGTGCCCCCTTTACGGCCGTGTGCCTCCCACCGGGCTCCTGGAGATGCTCCCAGCTGTCTCAGCCCCTCCTCTGGTCCCATTGCCCAGTCATCGCGTTTCCTGGGGTCTCCGGGTCTGAGGCTTGTGGCGTGTTGACGCTGTATTCCCATACCTCTTCCCTCTTCGTTTTACTCTTGCCGATTCCATAATTTCCCAACCCTTGGACCTTCTGGGTGACTAATTTGTCTACACTACCTGACTCCAAGCTTTGTAAACTCGCCCACCCAGTCCTTGTAATTTCATCCACCGCCTGCGCTATGAAATCATCTTCCAATCATCTTCTCTTGCTCCATCAAGTCCCTTCTCTTCCCCGCCACGCCCCCTTTCTCTTCCAGTCTCCTAAAACTGGAATTCAGTTTTGCTTTGATACCATAGAAAGCTCACTAATAGAAACCCACGCCATTCTTTGCTCACCTACCAACACTTACTGTCCTCTGGGTATGGAAGGTTCAGGTTTGGGGAGGGGAAAAGGAACATCTCCCAGCCGCTCCATTAAAAGAACAATAAGTGCTACCAGGTTGAAACTTTTGATTTGCTCAGGTTGTATTTTGTCTTAACCTGTTTTTCATTCTCAACAGCTCATTGACTTTTTACTGCTCTCTTACTTTATTATATGATATACTCCCCCCCCGCCATGATCTTCCTTTTCATCACCAAAGAATAATGATTCATCATGTACTTAGTTGATTTTTGGTTTTCAAACCTTGTAGAAAATTTCTTATATACCGAAAGTAGATAGAAATGCTTTATCTTAATGTTGAGAGCAAATCCTTCATCTTACGCAGTTTATTTTATGCTTTCGGAATGACTCCAAACTCTTGTCTCTTTAGTAACCTAGAAACATACAAAACTGAAAATCAGCATATATCTTTTATATTACTCTTTAGGTGGCATTCCCTGTCCATTATCATGTGCATTTTCTTTTGTTTTCCACCTTTGAAATTTGCTGTTCATTTTTTCCTTAAAACATTTTGACCCTTTTGCAAAAACAGAAAAAAAAAATGGGGGGCCAAAAAAAAAACCCCCAGTATTTGCAACTTCTGATTTAGTGCCAGAGGAAGAAGGTATTTTTCTCAGACTTAATCCAAAATGATATTTACACCTTTTGTGAAAAATCAGTTTACCATACATGTAGACTCTGTTCTTTTCCACTTATCTGTGTATCTGTTCTTTTCTCAGTACCACACTGTTTTGATTACTGTAGTTTTGCAGTAAATCTTGAACTCAGATGGTGTGGATCCTCCTACTTTGTTCATTTTTGAAATTGTTTTAGGTTATTTTAGTTCCTTTGCTTTATCATATAAATCTTAGAATCACCTTGTCAAGTTCTACAAAAAAATCGTGATTTTTGATGGTGAATGTGTGTCTAAATATATAGATTTAATATGGGGAAAATTAACATCCTAAAAATATTGAGTCTTGTAATACATTAAGATGGTACATATCTCATCATTTACTTGGGTCTTTGATTTCATTTAACAGTGTTTTGTAGTTTTAGCATTTAAGTCTTGCATATATTTTATTAGTTATGTACTTGAATATTCAATGATTTTTGGTACTGTTGTAAATGATACTGTTTTAAAATTTTAATTTCTAACTGTCCATTGTTTTGTATAGAGATGCAGTTGATTTATGTATGTTGACTTATATCCTACTACCTTGCTAAATTCACTTATTCTGGTGGCTTTTTAAAGAATGTTTTGGGGCATTCTGTATAGACCATCATATTCTCTGTGAATAGATAGACTTTTATTTCTTCCTTTGCAATCTGTGTGCTTTAATATTTCTTATTCCACTCGTTGGGACCTTCAATACAAAGTTGATTAGAATGAAAAGAGAGGACATCCTTGTCTTGTACCAGACCTTGGGTGGAAAACATTTGATTTTTCATCATTTGGGATATTAATTGTAGGGTTTCAGTAAATACTTTTTCTCAGATAAAGAAATTTACTCATTTTCCTAGTTTGCTGAGAGTTTTTACCATGAATCCGTGTTCAATTTTCTCAGATGACTTTTCTGCATCCCTTGAGATGATTATTTAAGGAAGAAATCCTAATACCAATTCTACGTAAACATAGAAGAAGGAGGGACACTTACGAATTCATTTTAATGGCCAGCATTACTGGATAAGCCATAATATGAGTAACTGCAGACCAGTATCCCTCATGGGACCTAAAAATCTTCAACAAAATGTTAGCAAAGAGAATGTAGCAATGTGTGAAAAGGTTAATATTTCAAGACTAAGCAGTTTATGCAGGTATTGCAAACCTAGTTCATCATTCCAAAGTCAATCAGTGTAATTAACCATAGAACAGACTAATGAACAAAACTATTTTTTAGATTATAATGTTATTTGTTAATAAGAAATAAACTTATTCAGCTGTGATATGATCCAGCTGCTACTGGACTTTTCCTAGGTAATTGTAATAAACTATAAAATGTATTCACTAAAAAACCCCCAAAACCCCAAAATGTACTTTTCCAATTAATTAATAATATTATTCATATATAATATGATATAAATAATATATTTTATAAGAAGGAGCTGGCTATTCTTTGGTGATTAAAATATTCATGGTTTTCTGCTTTTCATTTCAGTGAGAAGATAGACAATAAACAAGTAAGCAAACAATTAGCAATTGTTTTAAGTACAATGAAAAAAATTAATAGGATACTGTTTCTCCATTAGGAGAAACATAATAGGTTGGATGGTGACAGGAGGCCATTCTGAGGTGACATAAACAAGGAAAAGATGTTATTTTAGTGTATGATTCTTTCCTATTTCTGGCTTGCTTTGGCATGGTTCAATTTGTTTTAAAGAAGTAATATGCTTTTAGGGAAGAATGGCCAAATATCTAAGAAGTGATTAGTTTTAACCAAATTTTCATGTTTTTTTTTCTTTATTATTTATATATTAGTGACAAAATTGAGGGTAGAAAAGGAATAGAAATTTAATAACTGACTTAGAATTTGGAGAATTAATAAATTAAGCCATAGATAAATCCCAACAGCATCTATCCCCACACTCCCTATTTCCCTAACTTAAAGGAATCTTAGGCCTTTTACTTGTTACAGTTTGATAGTTGCATATATTATTATTGTACTCTTAGTTTGAGCAAGTACTATTTTATGTTCTAATGATACCTAGTTTGCAGAAGAATGATCAATCCATATTTACTATATGGAGAACATCAACTGTCAGATGCTAACTAGTAACCATGTGTCTCTGTAGTTGTGGTAAGCAATGATTTTTTTTATTGATTAATATGCTGTCAGTCCCTTCTAAGGATATTTTGTCATGTTGCAGGTGAGACTTACCTGGAATAAAATCAGTTAAGTGATAGAAAAAAATTGTTCTCATTTAACTCATTTCTTCTATTTCTGAACCTAGCCATTATTACTAATACATGTTTATTAGTAGTAATATCAAGCAAGTACTAAATAAGTATAATTTCCGTTAGAACCTAAATCATTAACAATTTAGTAATAAGGCAGTGTCTGTTGTTGCTGTGAGCAGGCCATTAAAGACTGGAGAAAGTGGCTTTAGAACTTTAAACTTAAAAGGAAAGTGAATATTATTTTTCTATTTTCTTAAATTTGTAAAATCAGAGTTTTTGTTATTTGTCACCTAAAAGGAGGAGGAATTGACTATAAATTAGGGGTAGAAGGTAACAGTTTTTCATGTAGAGAAATCTAACTTGTGTGCAAAAACCTGGAGGGTAGAGGTTGTTATAGACCCTTTGAGAATGTAGACTTTGTAGCTAAAGTTAGAGAACAAGATACAAAAAAAGAGACTTCAGACAGTGAGAAAATGAGGGTAGAAAAGTAAATAGGGATGAGAGCATCCAGAGCTCTGCATGTGGGTTCTGGCAATGTGAGCTTAAAAAAACAGGTAAGCGTTGGGCGTCTGAGTGGCTCAGTGGGTTAGGCCTCTACCTTCAGCTCAGGTCATGATCCCAGGGTCCTGGGATCAAGCCCCACATCAGGCTCTCTGCCTGCTCGGCAGGGAGCCTGCTTCCTCCTTTCTCTCTGCCTGCTTCTCTGCCTACTTGTGATCTCTGTCTGTCAAATAAATAAATAAAATATTTAAAACAAAAACATGTAAACGCTCAGACTCCGTGTTCTCAACTGGTAAAAGGATTTAATAAAAGCTACCTTGCCAGTTTCAATAATGGTGAAGTACTTAAAGCCTATAGCATGGTTTCTGATACATGATAGTTTTAAAAAATTTAAAAATAATTTAAATTTATTTGGTGGAAAATTTTATCATTGGACCATAGAATAAAAAAAATAAGTGACCTCAGGGTCATGAGAGAGCATGCACGAGGAGCAGGGGGAGGGGCAGAGTGAGAGAGACAGGCAGACTCCTGTTATCAGGGAGCCAGACCAGGGCTCCATCCCGGGATCCTGAGATCATGACCTGAGCTGAAGTCAGATACTTAACTAACTGAGCTACCCAGGTGCCCCTAAAGTACCCCTACTCATTTTTCTTGACTGGCCAAAATTTTAATGGCACTGTGAAATTTAGTGAGCCAATCAGTCAGAATTTTGTTATTTTATTATCCAGTGTTTAGAAAAGCCAAAAATATGGTATTCGAGTTTATAATGCCATTTAGCCTGCTTGATGCAAACTGGATGCTTCTAATTGTGTAGAGATGGCTTTGCAAATGCATATAAAGAATATTCTGTGGGTAGTCTGGAGAGATTTTTTTTGGAGTAGTTTTAAGATTGTTATTTTGAGTTTTCTCCCAGTTTTGTAAATTTAACTAAAATACATATGTGTGTCAGTTCTATAGCTTTTTGTAACTTATAAACTATATACACCTATTGTAAAAATAACACATTTTTTAAAAACTGGAAAATAAAAAAGTTGAGTTCACACCACCCAAGCTAACTGCAGTCAGTATTTTAGAGAATTTCCATTCAGTCTTTCTCTATTTGCATAGGGTAATTTTAAACACAGGTTATGTTTTTGTTTTAATAATCAATGTAGGACAGCTTCATGATTTAAAAAAAAGAAGAGGTGAAAGTTAAAAGCCTTCTTCCTCACCCTTTCTCAACTTCCCAGAGATAGTTAACTATTAATAGCTGCCTTTGTTCTTTTCATTCCTATGATGACTTCCTGTGTGAATCTTAATGAAATCTGGTCAGAGAGTGCAACTAATGTACGTGATAATGACTCAGTTTTTTGTTTTTTTTTTTAATTTTTATTTTTTATAAACAAATTTTTATCCCCAGGGGTACATGTCTGTGAATCGCCAGGTTTACACACTTCAGAGCACTAACCATAGCACATACCCTCCCCAATGTCCATTACCCCACCCACCTTTCCCGACCCCCTCCCCCCAGCAACCCTCAGTTTGTTTTGTGAGATTAAGAGTCACTTATGGTTT
>PISX010018773.1:0-39720 GCA_004024625.1 Mellivora capensis | reverse complement strand
CCCATTATTTCTCAGAGAATCCATGAATCTATTCAGTGATGTAACTTTATGAAAAAAAGCTTTGTACATTAAATTAGGTGGTAGAATTACATATGTGCTGTGTCCACATATAGCCCATATTATCAGTGAAGATGAGTAAGTTCTGTGATAGCACCCGGAGTAAAAATACATTTATTTTTCTGCTCTTGTTTTATAGCAAGATCCTTAAAACCTGTTGTTTTAGTTATCCGTTGTCATATGACAAGTTATCCCCAAATCTGTCAGCTTGAGATAGCAAACCTTTATTATCACAATTTCTGAGGATCCAGGAGCAGCTAAGCTGGGCCGTTCCGGATCAGGGTCTCACGAAGTTGCAGTCAAGCTGGGGTTGGAGGAGTCCTTTACAAGCTCATTGAGGCGGCTGTCAGCTTAAGGCTTTAGTTTCTCACCATAGGGCTGCTCAGACACAGCAGTTGGCTTCCCCCAGAACCAGTGATGGAAGTCTTTTGAATCTCTAAAGTGTCATATTGTCACTCTGCTATATTCTCTTGGTTATACAGACTAACCCAGGTACAAGGGTGTGGATACCGAGAGGCAGCAGGGATCACTGGGAGCCAGGTTGGAGACTGGTTCCTTGCCTAACTTCTCATTAGGAAACCTGAATTGTTGGCAGACCCAATTTTATAAAAAATATCAAAATGGACAAATTAAAAAGACTTCTGTAAGAATTACATCTCTCCCTCGTATCATTATTTTTTTTTAAGATTTATTTATTTGACAGAGATCACAAGTAGGTAGAGAGGCAGGCAGAGAGAGAGGGAGGAAGCAGGCTCCCCGCTGAGCAGAGAGATGCGGGGATCCATCCCAGGACCCTGGGATCATGACCCGAGCCTGAAGGCAGAGGCTTAACCCACTGAGCCACCTAGGCGCCCCCCTCGTATCATTATTAATGTACAAAGTCCAAAACAAGAGCACTTAGGAAGTACATTTTTTTGGGAGGGTGACAGATTTTCAAACTTGTGCTTCCTCAAGGTAACTGTCATACCTACAACTTAAGTTCAAAAGGTTTTATCAAGATTTCTCAAAGTAGATCTCTTAAAACTATGTCCTTCAACCATTATGTGAAAAGCAAAGGAAAGAGTTTCTATTGGACACTCTGGGCTAGGTGCACCTCTCCTCACAGCTTACCCCTCTCCTATGCTGTTAACTGCTGGTTCCCTCTCTGCCTTACCCCCCCCCCAAAACTAGACGCTCCCCAAGGGCTACTACTGGGTCTTTACTCACTTTGGTATACTTAGAGCTTAGTACAGTGCCTAGCATATATTAGATAATAAATATTTGTTGGGTAAAGGATGTAGAAGCCATCTTCAGATGGACTTGAAACACTACTTTTCTAGTTGTTACTGGTAGCCATTGGTAGATACTGTGATGGTGTGCTCATTGGTATGGAATAAAATCAATTAGTCGCAGCAAACTTTCTGTTCTCCTGGATGTAAATTTGTGGAAGAAGGCCTTGTTTTTTGTTTTTGCAGATTTTTGGCCTTTTTTTTTAAGATTCTATTTATTTGAGAGAGAATGAGAAAGAGCACAAAAGGGAGGAAGGTCAGAGGGAGAAGCAGACTCCCCACTGAGCAGGGAGTCCGTCATGGGACTCCAGAATCATGACCTGAGCCAAAGGCAGTCGCTTAACCAACTGAGCTATCCAGGCATCCCTGGCCTTTTTTAAAGTACAGTTAAACACTACAGTGAGAAAAGCTGAACCTTTTTTCATGAATTATCAAGTAGAAAGTTACTGAATATGCATTTATCCCCTGCTTTGTCTCAATTAGGTTTGGGTTTTTTTTTTAAGATTTTATTTATTCATTTATTTATTTGACAGACAGAGATCACAAGTAGGCAGAGAGACAGGCAGAGAGAGAGGAGGAAGCAGGCTCCCTGCAGAGCAGAGAGCCCGATGCGGGGCTCCATCCCAGGAACCTGAGATCATAACCTGAGCCGAAGGCAGAGGCTTTAACCCACTGAGCCACCCAGGCGCCCCTCAATTAGGTTTTTAAGTAGCCTATACATATACCTAAGATAAGGAATAGCATGGTTGAAATGAATATGGGAGGGGGAAAGAACTAAAGAATGAGGATATAAAGTAGAGTGAAAACTGAAGGGGGAGAAATTATTCTATGCTCTCCTGCATGTATGGCTCTAAGCTTTCTAATAACCAACACAAAATCCGAATCAGTTACCGCAGTCCATGTCCATAAGATTAATAATAAATTATTGAGACGTATGGGCACTTAATAGGAATTTCTCTCAGGGCTTTTTAAAAAATGCCTGGTATGTTCCACTCGATTTTGCTGTGAGCCTAAAATTGCCCCAGAAAATAGTCTTTAAAAAATGTATCCTGTATGATCTATAGAGTCCTGAGTATCTTCTTTTAATTTATTTTTTTTTTTAAAGATTCATTCATCCATTTGACAGAGATCACAAGTAGGCAGGGGGGGTGGGGGGGAAGCAGGCTCCCCGCCGAGCAGAGAGCCGGATGCAGGACTCGATCCCATGACCCTGAGACCACGACCCGAGCCGAAAGTAGAGGCTTAACCACTGAGCCACCCAGGTGCCCCCTGAGTATCTTTTAAAAAGTATACAAAGTAGATGAAAGAGATTAACAGCATTTGTCAAAACTGGAAAGGGCAAACAGATTTATTTTACTATTTGCTCTATTTTTATGTATGTTTGAAATTTCCCACAATATTTTTTTAAGAAGTATTTATTTATTTTAGAGTGCAAGCAGCAGGGAAGGGACACAGTGAGAGTGAGAGAGAATCCTTCAAGCTGACTCCCCACTGAGTGTGGAGCCCAACTCGGGGTTCCATCTCAGGATCCCGAGATCATGACCTGAGCAGAAACCAAGAGTCAGACACTTAACCAATTATGCCACCTAAGCGCCCCCACAATAATTTTTTTATGATTTTATTTATTTATTTGATAGAGACAGTGAGAGAGGAAACACAAGCAGGGGAGGAGGGAGAGGTAGAAGCAGACTCCCCACTGAGCAGGGAGTCTGATGCGGGGCTTGATCCCAGGACCCTGAGATCATGACCTGAGCCAAAGGCAAACACCTAACGACTAAGTCACCCAGGCATCCCCCCACAATAATTTTTTTAAGTGTGCTTTTTTGTAATAGCATTTTTATTAAAGTCAAGAATTGGACTTAATATTCATTATGACCCCAAATCCTTGGTATTGTATTAGCTAGTGCTATACAGGATAAGAAATGCAACAGAGGACTGGAAAGGAAAACATAAATTTGTCATTTTCAGATCTTTTAATGACCTATACAGAAAACCCAAAAGCATCTATGAATTATTAGGACTCACAGGAGTAGAATAAAGGTTGCTCAGTATAAGACAAACGGACAAATATCAAGAGTTTCTAGGAGCGCCTCGGTGGCTCAGTCGGTTAAGCGTCTGCCTTTGGCTCAGGTCATGATTCCAGGGTCCCGGGATGGAGCCCTGCATCTGGCTCCCTGCTCAGTGGAAAGTCTGTTTCTCCCTCTCCCACTCCCCCTGCTTGTATTCCCTGTCTCTCTCTGTCTCTGTGTTAAATAAATAAAATATTTTTAAAGTGTTTCTAAATACCAGTAACAGTTTTAAAATATAATAGGAAAAAAAGAACCTATGTATGATAGCATCAGAAACTATGAACTACCTGGAATAAAGCTTTGAATTAATAGAGAAATATGCTGTGGTTGTGAAGGGTAAGGCTCAGTATCCTAAAAATGTCATTTCTCCCAAAATTAATTTATAAATATAATGTAATTCCAGTGGGATTTTTCTTTGACAATATAAATAAAAGAACTGATAGATTTCTGAGGAAATTTAAAGTTTCAAGAATTGCCAAGAACTTCTGCAAAAGATAAAGGACAGACTTGCTCCATCAAACTTCTAGGCTTCAAGAAAGCTATGACTTATTACTTTGTTTTTAAGATTTCATTCATTTATTTGAGAGAGAGCATGAAGAGGGGAAGGGCAGAGACACCCTGTTGGGCAGGGAACCCCATGCTGTACTTGATCTGAGCACCCAGAGATCATGACCTGAGCCCAAGGCAAACACTTAGCCAACTAAGCCACCCAGGTGCCCCGAAAGCTATAATGACTTAGAACACGGTATTAGAGCAGAAATAGACACATACATCCACATGCAGTGGAACAAAAGAGCTCAGAAATCAAGCACCTGTGGGATCTTGGTACGTTGTAATATAGATCTCATTGCATCGTAAGTCATGGAGAAATAATTCAATAAATAGTTTGAGGACAGTTGGGTTTCCGTATGGAAAAAATAAAAGCCAGTCTTTATATAAAAAATTAAATGCCAAGTAAATTAAAGACACATTATTAGGGGGAAAAAAGAGGGTGGGACAAGTAATTGTTTGACCTTGGTGTTGAGTTAATTTACAAAGGTAAAAATAAATTCAACTATATTAACATTAAAAACGTATGCAATAGGGGCGCCTGGGTGGCTCAGTGGGTTAAGCCTCTGCCTTCGGCTCAGGTCAGGATCCCAGAGTCCAGGGATCAAGCCCTGTGTCCAACTCCCTGCTCAGTGGGAAGCTTGCTTCTTCCTCTCCACCAGCCTGCCGCTGCCCCTGCTTGTGCTCTCTCTCTCTCTCTCTCTCTGTCACATAAATAAATAAAATATTTTTTTAAAAATGTGTGAGACTGGGGGCACCTGGGTGGCTCAGTGGGTTAAAGCCTCTGCCTTCCGCCCAGGTCATGATCCCGGAGTCCTGGGATCAAGCCCCACAAGCCCCACATCGGGCTCTCTGCTCAGCAGGGAGCCTGCTTCCCTTCCTCTCTCTCCGCCTGCCTCTCTGCCTACTTGTGATCTCTGTCTGTCAAATAAAAAAATAAAATCTTAAAAAAAAAATGTGTGAAACTGACCCACAATCCCCCGTCTGATTATATATATTAGGGAAACTCACGTGTGTGTGTGTGTGTGTGTGTGTGCAAGGATCCTTGTTCATGGAAGCATTGTAGATCATAGCAAAAACTGAGAAACAACCTAAATGTCCATCAATAAGGAAACATAAATTATGGTTGTGTGAAGGAGCACTATCCAACATTAACTGTTAACAACTAATGAATGGGTTTATATGTATCAACTCCGCTACGGTTCAAACAATATTGAATGAGAACCATCACTCCATTGCCTATGTAGCAAAAATGTAACTGTGACAGAAATACTAACTTGGGGTGCCTGGGTGGCTCAGTGGGTTAAGCCTCTGCCTTTGGCTCAGGTCATGATCTCAGGGTCCTGGGATCGAGCCCCGCATCGGGCTCTCTGCTCAGCAGGGAGCCTGCTTCTCCCTCTCTCTCTGCCTGCCTCTCTGTCTACTTCTGATCTCTCTCTCTCTGTGTCAAATAAATAAATAAAATCTTAAAAAAAAAAAAAAGGAAATACTAACTTGGTATATTTGCTTCCGAGATGGTGATGGAAGGGAAATAAGACTCAGAGAAGTGAAGGAGAAAGAGAAAGGACACCAGTTCTAACTGAAATAGGTCCTTTATTTCTTTAAAGAAAAAGAAAGGTTCATTTTTGATGACAGGTACATGGATGTTTCTTATACTGTCTTCCATGCTTTGCATTTGAAGAAGAGTTCTGCTGTCTATTTCCATTGAGCAGACTGTCTCTGTAAGAAAGAAAAGCCTGTTTTCCCCGTGCAAGTGCTAGCTAGCTCTGGCCCCGGGCAGGTGTCAGCTGAGTGAACAAAACTCACTATTTTTTTTTGCTTGATATTGTGCCTTTAAAAAAAAAAAAAAAAAGGGTGTTTTAAATGCACTATACCATCCTTTGAAGCTGTTTCTTCAGAATACTGCCATCCTTATGGACGAAGAACAAACTACACGCAGGCTTTCAATAACTCGGCCTCAGGCAGGCTGTGACAATATTCCTGAGAACTGCAGCTTACTCAGGAGTTTCCCTGAAAAGGAGAAGGAATTCCCAATCAAGCGAATTCTTTGGTGTCAGCCAAGGAGTTCACAGAGCCAGGCAAACCGCTGGAGGTTCTCTGGCCTCCTGGGCGTTCCCTGGAGCAGCAGTTTCCTTGTTTTGCGGGGAGGTGTTGGCTGGGATGCGGGTCCTGCACGCAGGGGGTGGCCCGCCCTCCTAACCAGGAAGAGCAGCCTCTGCCTGCGCGTCCAGTGGCGGTGAGGCTGCGGGCACCCTGCGGTCTGCAGAGCGGGGCTGGCTGGAAAGCAGACAGGCCTTGTCCGCCTCTCAGCTGGGCGGATGGTACGCCGTGCAGGAAAATGCTTTGCATTTTCAGGAGAAACTGGAGACTGGACGTCATGGTCCCGTTCTAGACTGAAGGGGAGGGAAGAATGCTGTGTGAGGCAAACAAAACCCGTGTGCAGGCTCCCTTGGGCCAGTGGGGCTCCCAGCTGGCAACCACTGTTCTAATCAAGACTAGATTTATAAAGAACCAGAAGCGCCTTATGCCAGAGTCGGACTTCACAGAACAATAAAATGTTCCAGAAATCTTGCAGCTAGGCAACTTTTATGCCAACTTTTTATTTTACTGAACAATAACATTTTTTGTTTTGTTTAAGGAAAAAAAAATCAGCTACTATTTACTTTAACCATGTCATTAAAGAAAGGCCATTACACACCTAAAAAGTAGGATTCACCTACCTAATAGTGGTCCACAATTCCTTCTGAAACTCTGGACGCCAAATGCGTTTTGGAATCAAACGTTGTTTACATGTTTGAAAGGTAGTATGGTACATATAACAACCCATAATAAAATGTAAAATTTCTGCAGCGAACAGTATGAATACTAGACGAAGTGGAATCAGTAAAGGCTATAAATAGCCATGTGTCAGTTCAGGACAGGATTTCCTGCCAAATGAGTTTTGGTGCCAAACTGAAAAACCTGGTTTCAGAGCTTTTTGGACTGTGGACCTGTATCAAAAAAGGGAAAGTCCTTTAAATGGACGAGCTTTATGAAAACCTTAGCATGTTGCCCTTACCTCTCTCTCAGGTCACCCTAGAGCCCTGGAGACTGCTCTCCTGGTTGGACATTTGGGAGCTCCTGATGGAAGCCAAGACAAATTTTTCCATGCTCCCCACCTTCATCTGGCTCCCTCCTGTGGCAGCATTTTATAATAGCAAGTGCTCCTTGCCAAGGAATCCTAGGTCCTTGTATCTCCAGCTGCATTGGTTCTTGTTCCGATCCACCCAGGACTCACTTCTCCTCTCAAGAGGGCACTTCCGTTACTGGAATGCACCTCTCCAAGCTGGCACAAGGCCCCTCGAGCTTGGTTCCCTCCTTTCTCAAGTGACAAAATTACCCTTCATATGTTCAGTGCCTTCTGGAGCGAAGGTGATCTGTCGGGGTTTTTAAGAATGGTTCCCAGAGGGATCTGAACTGTAGAGCGTGGTGGGATTGGTCAGTTTGAAATAGCTTCCTGTCCACGCGCCAGGAGGGAACATAACGTGTTTGAACAACCAGATCATACTGATGGCTCACATTGTTTCAGGAACAAATGACTTCTCTGGGAGAGCAGCTTGAAAAATTGGAGGGGGCAAGACTTTGCAGACGGGCTTAAAGGACAAGAAAGATTTTATTGGGGCCGTAACAGAAAGGCACTGATGGCAAGGGGAAGGCAGGAAAGCGTATGAGTGGGTTCCTGTAGCCTGGAGCTTCCCTGGAGGAAAAGGGTTTGGGAGGACACCAGGAAGAGGAGATTGATTTCAGGTGGCTGAAGTGGCTGAAGCAGAGGGACCTGGGTGTGCCCCTGAATGGTGCAGAGGTCCCCCCGCTGCAGGGGAGAATTCATGCATTTGGTTGTGAGGAGCCGGTGAACTGGCTTAAGCAGAAAAGAGAATTTATCACGAAGCCATACCACAGGGCATTTCTGCTTCTGTCGCTCTGTCCATGCCAGTGTCCTTCAAAATTTCCCTCGGCAGGCGCCTGGGTGGCTCGGTTGGTTGCTTAAGTGTCCGACTCTTGCTGTCAGCTCAGGTCTTGATCTCAGGGTCGTGAGTTCAAGCTCCGAGTTGGGCTGCATACTGGGCATGGGGCCTACTTTAAAAAAAAAGAAAAAAGAAAAGAAAGTCCCTAGGCAGCATTCCTGCTCTCAGGCCCTGAGGGACTTTTTCTGTGACCCTCTTCCTCCAAGCACTTCCCATCGCAGGAGTCCCCTGAGTGCAGCTTCTCTCCCTCGGTCATCAGTGACCTCCAATGGCAGGGCTGTGCCTCACTCACCCTCACTGCCCTCCAGCCCCCACTGCCCCGGGAAGCATATCCTGTGAGTTTCAGTTTTCCTCCACGTTGGCCCTGCCTTGGCATCCCCATGGGGAGGTACCCACGTTCCCCTTCTGTATTATGCCCTGGAGTCCCTTGCAAAGATTCCAGACTCAGGCAGAACATTTATTGCATCTCTACAAAGCTCTTTGTCCAGGTAGGATGTTTTCCATTCCAGGAAGCCTAAGAGGGTCCAGAGTGACCCATGGGAAGAGGAATGAGGTGATCACAAGTTTCTCTGGTTCCTGGATGGTTCCGCACAAGAAAAGGAATTGCATCCTTTGCCTGGCTTCTCCAGACACCAAGCTGAGAGCCTTCGTTAATTAAGCACAGTTGTACTTCCTTTTCTTTGTAACTTTTTACTTTCATGGGACTTCGGACTTATAGAAACATTGCAAGAGTAGCACAAGGAACTCACATGTACCCTTCACCCAGATTGGCCAGTTGTTTACATTCTGCCCCATTTGCATTATCACTCTGTGTATTTGTACACACACATTTTTTTTCCTGAACTGTTTGAGAAAGTCAGCTCATTCGTGGTGTTTCTTTCCCCCCATAAGCTTTAATGTGTATTTTCTAAAAACAAGGACATTCACTTGGCTTTGTACTCCTTACCAGGAATGTAAACCGATTTCTTGGCCCTGACAGGTGTTTACTGAGAAATGGGGGGGGGGGGGGGGGTTTCCTCATGGATTTGAAAAATTTAGTTGCACAGTTGTCACAGCGGTCCCTTTCCAACTAGACTCTGCAGTGACAGAAGCCCACACCAAGGTGTGGGACCGGAGCATCTTTGTGAGTTGGAAAAGTCTGCCTGTCGTTTCTGGGTGGAAATATGAGCCTCGGCACAGCACCAAAGCCAGGCGTGATTAGGGAAGGTGGCATCAGTTAACCTAGCGGGCCTCAGCCCTTGCTGTGTGCTTGCTCTCTGGGCGGGGCCAGAGGCCAGGAGGCTGGCTCAGCTGCGCCGGTGGAGGCAGGTTTCTCTTCCATCTCAGCCCTTGCCTCTGGTGGTAGTTGCCGTCCTCACGCGGGCCTGGAAGCTGCCTTCCTGCCGTAGTCATCTGCAGCGGGGAGCTCCACATCCCTCCTCTCAACCAGGTTCCCAGAGATTCCGGGATTCAGAGGCTCCTGGGAGAGCTGTGGGCAACCGCTCCATTTTTAGCAGCCCCGTGTTTTTGGTGAGGCCTGGTAGATCCGCGGATAGGCAGATCAACCTGATTCTGAAACTAATACCTGCTTATTGCAAAAAAAAAAATCATAAATGTAAACAAATAGGAAGAAGGGACACAGGTCACCTGTAAGCCTGTTGTAGTTCTGGTGTCTGTCCTTTCGGAGTCCTGGTGACTTGGAACAAACGTGTGTAGCGAGGAATCCACAACCTGGGGTTGTCAGAGCTAGACCTATTTCTGGCTCTACCATTACTACCTGAGGAAGGGGACCAACCTCTGAGAGCCACTTTCCTCTTCCACGATATGGGACAGTAATAGTATGTGGTCAAATAAGTGAATGCAGGTCAAGGGCTTAGTCCAATGCCTGACACAAAGCAATTGCCAACGAATGTTCATTCTAGACAAACGAAAATGATTCATGCCATACCACTGTGTGGCAGCCAGCACTTTTCTCTTAATAGTGGTTTATTCATTCAACAAATATTTTTCTGAGCACCCACTCTATGCCAGGCATAGTGCTAAGTACTAGCCAGTTAGCCAAACAAAATCTTTGCCCTCATGGGACTTGTGCTTTAGTGGAGAGAAGGAGAGTTAACAAACTTGTATATAGGATAAAGTATGTCATGGTCTGGTAAAACCATCTAGAGGAAAGTTCAGCATGGTACTACAGATGGGGACACCATTGGCAGGTTGCTATCTCGTATCAAGGGGTCAGAGAAGGCCCCTTGGAACAGCCAGCATCTGAGCAGAAGTTTGAAGGAAAGGAGGAAGCTGTGTGAATTACTGGCAGAGAGAACAGCATGTGCAAGAGCCCTGGGGAAGGAGCATGTTACTGGGTCTGAGGGCAAGCAAAGAGGTCATTGTGGCCAGGAGGATGAGTAAGGAAGAGAGGGGCTGAAGGGGAGGTCGGAATGGTAGTGGGGACACAATACAGTTGACCCCTGGAAGGACTGTAGCTATTCCTTTGAGTGAGATGAGGACCCGAGGGAGAGTTGAGGGAGAGGAGTACTATAATCTTCCCCTCAGGAGATCTCAGTGTTCGTGTGTCGTGTTCATGTGAACAGCGGCACATCTCCCTGGACTCTGTCAACCAGTGCCTCCCAACCCTATGACGCCCCCCCCAACCTGGAGCACCACTCAGTCCACAGCCTGCCTGGTGTGATGCTGTCCTCCCCGACCCATGACACCCCACATCCTGTTTCTCTGGACGGCACTTACACCAGGCAACATCCCCTGATGCTTTCATGATAAGCCACACGCCCAGCCTCACCACCAGCCTCTCACTAGCTGTGCAGCAAATGGCCCGCCATCACTTGAGGTCTTGCTGTAAGCCAGGCCCCTACCGCAGGAGCTAGCCCAGTCCTCATAGCCATCTCACCAGCAGCCCCTCTCGTTCTCCCCTCTGCAGCTGGCACCACGATCCAGTAACTCACACGTAGTCCTGAGCTAGCAGGCACAGGAGCCAGGACCCCTGCTCAGCCTGCCTGACTCCTGAGGATGGGGACAGTGGTGGACAGAGAGGCAACACCGCAGTGCGTGGCATGCCACGACCACCAGACAGCAAGAGAGAAGGCTGACGTGCTCTTTGTCCTTCCCCAAGCCCTCGCCCTGTTGAGAAACCATCTGAGAAAGCATTTTCCAAGTTTGTATAAAGCCTCACACAAACACGAGAGCAGTTTACAAAGATCATTAGAGCCTGAAATCCCAGGTTCTGGTGGGGCTCCTGATTTTTTGGATAGCTGCCTCCTCCTCGGCGTTGGCATGTCGACCCCAAACGCTGGAACGCCCCCAAACCTAAGCGTATCCCCCGGCTTCTCCTTGGCTTTCCTTGAAACAAAGCAGGTCTTTTATAAAGCGAGGGAGGGGTGTGTGGCAGCCTTGCTTTGGGGAACATGCTTTCACCTCCTTCCAGTTCATTGTTTTCATACAAAATTCCAGACGCACAGGACAGGCAAACAGAAGTCTCTTTCATAGCCAGCGGGGCCCCAGGCTGCTGTGTTTCCCGCCTCCCTCCCCTCGCCTCTCATTTCAGTCTTCCTGGGCAGTGGTCATCTGCAGAAGGCCGCGGAGCTAGACTCAGGGCAAAGCAGATTTTGTTCATTGCTATTGGGGGGGTCGGGAGGGCCTTCCCTGGGAGGGCCGTGTGGCACAGCCGGAAGAGCCCTAGATTTGCTTGTCGATAGACTAGACCGGGCACCTGGCTGGTTCTGCTGGCCACGAGTCAACTGACCTTGGGCTGGCCACTTTCCCTTCTCCTTTGAAAAATGTGGTTCTCAGACTCTCTCCCCGCTCAGTGCTCCTGACAGCTGCCCCCTTTTCATCAGAGTTGACGTGTGCTTCTCAATGCCACTATGCGTCTCCTTTCACCCAATCTGCTTACTAACGTTGGTGGATTGCTGCGCGGGAGGGCCCCTTGGGGGTTCTGCTAAATCATGTCATGGGTAGAAAAGCCTGTCCTTTCTGAAGACACGCATTTCTGATTTGCCAAGGCATCCCCTCTTCAGGCCCCACACCTCCCTGATTTTTGTCACTTGCAAGTAGTAAAATTACAAGCTGCACCGCACATACCTTAAAAAAAAAAAAAAAAAAGGCTTAAGTCACTGAGTCCCACAGCCCCACACCTCTGGTCGGCGCAGGGCACCTCGCTCCAGACGGGGTTGGGCAGCAGGGGAGGGCGCCAGCCATGCCGAGTGGGGCTGGGGTTCCAGAAGGTGTCTGATCACGAAATCTGAAT
Organism: Mellivora capensis; assembly: GCA_004024625.1. Taxonomy (NCBI): domain Eukaryota; kingdom Metazoa; phylum Chordata; class Mammalia; order Carnivora; family Mustelidae; genus Mellivora; species Mellivora capensis. The sequence continues at coordinate 27,539 of PISX010018773.1, read as the reverse complement.
TTGTAACGTGTTGCCGGCTTTAGGCGAGCCTTAATTTGGCTCTGGCAGTCCGGAGGAGGTGTGGGCGACTGGTCGGGGGAGATTTGCTGGCAATTAAAGGGAATGAAAACAGCAGTGGGCCCTTTCACACGGTGTGCCGTCTTAGGGCACTAGTGTTTTCTGGAGAACGCAGTGCGGGGGGGTGGGGCTTTATTATGTATACTTCGGTGTGTCTAAACTTTACACAGTGAGCGCATACTGATTTCACACCACATTTCATAAGCCTGAGACGCCGTGGATTGAAAGACACCATTATTTTGTATAGTACCATAAAGGAAAGCTGCTACCAATTAACCTGTCACCAATTAGTAAGACACATCTGGGTTTTTGAGATGTTAAAGTGTAAAAAAAAATTTTTTTTTAATCTTAGAATTGAAGGGATGCAGTAGTTTTTAAAAATTAAAATACATTTTTCATTTCTGGGGAAAAAAAAACCCACTTCCTGCTCAGTGATTTACCCCCAAAAGCTAAGAGAGTTGCGTTTGAGAATGACTTAATGTTAATTTTTAAAACTTATTTGTTTTGCATGAATGCATCAATTAGATGCCAGGCAGGCCCTGTGCTGGGGGCTTTCTCATCCTGAGTCCGTGGAGGCCTCCTGGGAACAGATAGGAAAAGTGGGCATCTTCCAGAAAAGGCAACCGATGGCCAGATGCTTGTTCCTGATCAGACTGTGAGTGAATGAGGGAGACGAGGTAGCCCGTCTCCCACCACATGCCTTCATCCAGAAGACCCAGGGCCAAGCGCCCCCTCCCAGGCCCACTCTGTGCACCCCGCTGGCTTCTGGTTCAGGGAAAGCAGACTTCCTCCTGGCTCTCTCCTCTCTGCCAATCTGAGTGAGTCAGCTTCAGAATGACCTCACTGTCCTCAGCGAGCTGTTGGGCTGTCTGTTTTGTGTCATTGAGCCCCAGCCCCAGCACCTCTGCTGTGGGCTTGTAAGTGATTTCTCTGCCTCACTCCTTGGATGTGGCTAGATTGGAAAAGGTCAACCCTCCTCCACCTCTCAGCCTTCTGTTGCCGGGCTGGCTCGCCCTCCAGCTGCTAAAAATGAGCCAAGCCAGAGGGCTGCGTCGAGGTGTGGCCCACCACCCATGGGGAGCCGGGGGCTCCGCCGGGATCCTCCCAGTGCCCGGAACCCCAGGGATGGGCAGCTGGAGGGACACTGCTCACCGGACAGTGGGCAGAATGTCAGGTGAATGACAGCCCAGGGGCTGCTGTGGCAAAGTATGCTCTTCCAAGGGATTGTCCTGCAGAGTGACCACCTGCCAAAGCCGGGGGGAAGGAGTTTGAGAAAGTGACTCTGTTAGTCGGCTCGGGCGGCCCTGCCAAATGACCACCAACTGGGGAGCTTACACCCACAGAAATTTATTCTCTCCCAGTCCATGAGGCCAAAAGTCCAAAATCAAGGGATTGGCTGGGTTGGTTCATCCTGGGGGCTCCGTGGGAGACCCTGTCTCCCGCCTCTCTCCTCCCTGCTGGTAGCTGCAGCTACTCCTTGCTACTCCTTGGCTTGTTGACACATCCCTCCACATTCTGCCTCTGATCAAACGGCCTTTCCCTTGTATGTGCATCTTCAGTTTCCGAATCTCCTTATAAGGACGCCGGTTACTGGACTCAGAGCCATCCTAATCCCGTATGACCTCATCTTCCCTTGACTGCGTCTGCAAAGAGCCAGTTTCCAAATAAGGTCACACTCCCAGGTACTGGGGGTTAGGACTTGCACATCCCCTCCTGAGGGACACAGTTCAACTTCTCACAAGTACTTTGCCACGTTCAGTTCTCATTACTCAGAATCACGGCTCCCGGCTTCACAGCAGCAGGAAGGGGCGCTGGAAGGAGCAGAAGCACAGGTGTCAGCGGCACGTGCTCTCTGGTGTTCTAGGAGGGAGTGTTCTAGGGTGGAGTGTCGACCTGCTAAAGAGGCTCAGGGGAGGGCCAGGGGTCTCCCTGGACAGAAGTCGGTACCGCTCAGGGCCAAAATAGAGCCAGCCTCGAGGGTTCGGCTTCCAGCCCCACATTCCTCCAAGAGTGTGTGACTCTTCATATCCCTGGGCCTTGGTTTTGTCTTCCGATCCGTGGAATGAGGGGTGATGGTGGTACAGACCCCATAAGATACTTAGTACCCCGTAAGATAGTACTTAGAACAGTATATATGAAGCTGGGATAAATGTTTACTATTTTTATCATCACTATTATTATATTTTAAATTAATTAATTAATTTTTACCTTTAGATTATTTATTTATTTGACAGCAAGCACAAGTAGGGGGAGCAGCACAGGGAGAGGGAGAGGCAGGCTCCCCACTGAGCAGGGAGCCCAATACGGGGCTCGACCCCAGGACCCTGGGATCATGACCTGAACTGAAGTCAAATGCTTAGCAACTAAGCCACCAAGGCACCCCATATATATTTTCTTAATTTATTTATTTGAGAGGGGGGAGGGTAGAGGGAGGGAGTCTTAAGCAGACTCTGCACTAAGCACAGGGCCCAACATGGGGCTCGATCTCATGACCCTGAGATCATGACCTGAGCTGAAAACCAGGAGTCGGATGCTTAACCAACTGTGCCACCCAGGTACCCCTTAACTTATTTATTTTTTTTTTAAAGATTTTATTTATTTATTTGAGAGAGGCAGTGAGAGAGAGCACGAGCGAGGAGAAGGTCAGAGGGAGAAGCAGACTCCCCGTGGAGCTGGGAGCCTGATGCGGGACTCGATTCTGGGACTCCGGGATCATGACCTGAGCCGAAGGCAGTCGTCCAACCAACTGAGCCACCCAGGCGTCCCATTTATTTTAAGTAGGCTCCGTGGAGCCCAACATGGAGCCTGAACCCACAACCCTGTGATCAACGCCAGAGCTGAGACAAAGAGTAGAAGCCTAAGCAACCCAGCAATCCAGGTGCCCCTGGCATTATTATTCTAATCACTCTGGCTCCCAGACTGACAGCTTTGCTACCCTACAGGAGACACTGGAAAGTTCCCTTTCCTTCCTGGGCCTGGTCACTGCAGAAAGAAAACATTAATAGGCTGCCTCCAGTCTCCCGGAAACACAGTAAGTCCCTGATCAGGACAAAGATGCCCCCCCACCCCCCAACCTGATTTTCACCTACCCAGGTGATTTGTAGTTAAAAGCCAGGCCAGCCCCTAGCCTTGCTTCCAAACTTTAGCCCTGCTTTTGTGAATGAGCTCTTTTTTGGCTACTTACTCTGGGTCTCCTGGTCACTTCTACAGCGGTTCAGCTAGTGATTTCCTTTCTGAACACTCATAAGCCATAGCAAGCTTGGGGGTGGGGGTTGGGGCCCAGAGGCAAAAGTCGGGAACTTGACCTTTCTGGCTAGAACTAGAACTGGCCAGGCCAAGAGAGCAGCGCCACCCGCCACCACCCAAGGCCCAGCACATCAGGCTAGGGGCCTGTGAGGACACACCAGGCCCGGCCTTCACCTTTGAAGTCAGGTGGGACAAGACATCTGCGCTGAGTGAGCATCTCACACGCTGGTCCTCAGGAGTGTCTGCATGCAGACCTGTCCTTTCTTCCTGGGTAGGGGCCAGGCCAGGCCCTGAGTAGGAACCACTGCTGCTGACACTTTGCTTTACCATCTGAGGAATGACGGCATGGGCAGGACCATGCAGGCCCCACTCCACCCAGGCCTCTCTGACCCGGAGTTCCCCCGGGAGTTCCCAGAGTTCAACCAGGAGAGGCCAGGCCCTGCATGCGTGGACACATCTCCAGGCCTCCTGGTGGACACAGCCGTCTTGCCCTCAAAGTCTTCCCCTCCTCAGGCCTGGGAGACAGAGGGTTCTTTCGGGGGTTTTACTTTGTTTTTTTGTTTTAAGACGGTAGAGATTTATAGAAAAGGCAAAATTATAGAGACAGAAAGCAGACCAGTGGTTGCCGGGGGCTGCAGGTGATGGGCACGTAAGGTGACGGGAGTGTTCAAAAATTGGTTTGTGTTGGTGGGGGGACTGCTGCATAGAAATCACAAATCATGCAGTGTTCTTACCGGGGGTGAACTGTGTGGCAAGTACATTACTCGCCAATGAAGCTGTTACAATACACACACACACACACACACACATAGATAAGGAACTCTCTTTTAAAACCACAATTTGGGGGGGCGCCTGGGTGGCTCAGTGGGTTAAAGCCTCTGCCTTCGGATCAGGTCATGATCCCAGGGTCCTGGGATCGAGCCCCACATGGTCCTGGGATCGAGCCCACATCGGGCTCTCTGCTCAGCGGGGAGCCTGCTTCCTCCTCTCTCTCTGCCTTCCTCTCTGCCTGCTTGTGATCTCTGTCTGTCAAGTAAATAAATAAAATCTTTAATAAATAAATACATAAATAAAACCACAATTGATGAGAGAGTACTATCTTCTGAGACTCTACAGAATGTCCTCAGTCAATGGTTGTGAACTTGAAAAACAGTGGGGAAGGAGCTGAAGCCGAGGGAGCCCGTGCTCTTACCCCCCCCACCCCCACCTCTAGGTGCTGCAGAGCCTTGGATCATACCAGGCGCCCCTCTGAGCTTTGCTTTTGCCACAGAGCACCTCTGCTTTCCTGTCTTTGTGCAGAGAATTTCCTCCCCCAACCCCCAGCAAGGAGCAAACAAACAGCCAGGAACAATTGGAAAATCCGGGTTGGCCTGGCCTCTGGGTTCCCTGCCCCAGCCTCCCCTTCCCCTACCCTGGCCCTTTCCCTTGACCCAGACCAGAGAAACAACCAGGAGACTGCCCCAGAGAAAATGTCCTCACAGATCAAATGGCTCGAGCACTTACTGGGCCTTTATACACTTTGCAGGCTTTCCTCTCCTGTCGTGGCCCTGATGGGAGGCCTCAGCCAGTTTTACAGGGGAGATCAGGGACAGACACTTGTCCAACATCACAGAGCTGATAAACGCTGAGCTTCCTGCTCTTTCCACTGGAACCCACTGCCTGGGGAGAAGCCAGGCTCCTGGCTCAGGTGGAAGCCAGGTGAGTTGGAGTTGTTGGCTTACTTGGGAATCACTTGCCTTGCTCTCCTTCTGCCTCTCTCATTCTTGCCAAAATACTGGGACAGCTTAAATGCCACCTCCTCCAGGAAGCCTTCCCTCACACCTCCACCCCCACTTCTGGCTCCTGTTAGCAAAGACCCAGGTGTGTGAGAAGTTCCTTTCCAGGAACCTTGTGAGTAGTCCCATCTGGAGCATGCCAGGAGTGAGGCTTTAGGAGTCAGAAGAAAACCTGCCCTCTACCCAGGCAAGTAGGGAGCTACAGCAGGGTTTGGAGCAGGGGTGGAACAGGCAGATGTGGCTCAAAAAAGGGTGGTTCCAGTTGCTGGGTGGAGGCTAGTTGGACCAGACTGGGTCTGGGTGGGAAGCTGAGGGGCCACTGAGGGGACTGCGGCTGGAGGCTGGAACTCCTCAGGTGGAGTGCTCCAGCCCAAGGGCATGGGCCCACCCCTCCTTTTACCTTCTCCTTCCCTCCTCACCCTGCTCCTGGACCCTGCCCCACTCCCAGGGCCCCAGGGAGCCTGCCTCTCTGATAAACCCGATGCTCTAAGAGACGTTTCAGTCTGTTTCTTCTGGAGATGTGCTGCAGGGCAGCCTGGCTGTGACCGGAGAGGGTAGAAGTGGAGGGGCTTGAGCCCCCAGGTTGAGCTGGGAGTGGGCCTGAGGCCAGTCATGAAACAGCTACTCCCTGCTGACTCAGACCCCGTTGCCCTTCTTATCAGGCCTGAGGAGCGATAAGAAGCTAGTTCCTGGACTACGGGTTCTAGGCTTTTGTTTGGGGCCGCCAGGAAGTGACCTGCCGGTTGCTGTGCCTTAAGGAGTGGGGCTGACTCACGGGGTGGGGGGCTGGGTGTAGGAGGGAGGGTGGCCAGCGCCAGGCCCTGCACCGCCAAGCACCGACTGGCCAGGGAGGGAGGCCCCGGTGGGAGTGTGTCCGGCCTCCACACCCACCTCCTGACCGGCCGGCCCAGCCTCCCGGAGGAGGCTTCCATGCCCTGCTAGCTTAGGGTGGGAGGGGTGGCCCAAGGCATCTCCTCGTTATTTTTCAAACAAAATATTTCCAGAATATTATGTTTCCCCCAAAGGGCTGACTGTCTGCTAAGTGCCAAACACCAAGAGCTTTGCCGACTCCTTTAACTGGGGCCTGGTAACGCCCCTGGGGGAGAGGCGGGGAGGGCCGGTCCAGCATTCACCTCCGCACAGGAGGAGACCGAGGCTCCGAGGGAGGAAGTGCCCGGCTGGGATTTACCCAGCCAGGAAGTGGCAGATTCGGGACTTAAGCCCAGTCCAAAATTCATCCGCAGCTCCCCTGAAAAACCGAAAGGGAGCCATGTAAGGGCAGGTGATGGACATCAGGGGTGTCATGAACCCTGATGGAGCTGTCTCTAGGTGACCTCAGGTCCTCCAAGGAGCCTGAAGAGACCACAGCCACCGACCACGGCCGCAGGGGACCCTCCTGGGGTGGACATGGTTCTGTCCCAGCCGCCCTTCTCTCATGCGTGTGATGGGATGAGACACGGGGTCAGGCGGTCCCCACCGGCCAGACAGTAGGTGAGTAACCTGAGTTCACAAATGCGTGGCTGGGTGACCCTGCGGTGGGGTCATGGAAGGGGAGGAGGCCAGGCGGGGAGCTTGGGGAGGAGATAAAAGAACAGGAAATTCCCAACCCAGTGGGAGAGACAGGCCTTATTAGTCAAGACAGAAAGCAATTCCAAAAAAGGGAAGGCTCTGAGTCACTCCCTGAAGCTCTGCTCCCCTCGTCTGCGGGGTTCTCCACCTGTCTGCAGGTGCCCGGGAGGCGCCGGGGCCCCTGTCCTGCCAGCCCTAGGCCTTTGCGTAGAGTCTCTGGCAGAAGCGTCCCAGAGAATGCTCTGATTCGCTCACCTCCAGTCACGGGCCTCCCTGAGCGCGTCAGTACGTGGGGGCGTGGTATCCTGACTGAAGGGGCCTTGCCTTCCTTGCCCACCTTGGCCCTGGGTCTTGTTGTGGGGCCGGGAAAGCGGCAGAACCTCCCGGGATGGATGGGAGGTCAAAGGGGAAGAGGTGAAGCCAGGCCAAAGCCAGGGGGTGCCAGGGGCTGGCCCTACCCATCCAGACCTTGCACACCCAGCCTCTGGGCTAGGATGCTGGAGGGTTATCACCAGGAAGGGGCCACTCGGTGTCTTAGTTCATAGTGAGGGAGCTTCAACCTCAGCACTCTTGACATTTGGGACCAGATAATCCTTCACTGTCGGGACTGTTCTGTGCATTGTAGGGTCTCAGCAGTACCGTGGGGGGACCTGAGAGCTGGGCTTTTTATGCTCTATCTCCCTTCCATGCCCTTGAGGACACCAGGGTGGAGGGGTGCTGATTCCAGGGCACATCAGGTCCTGGCAGCCGGCAGCAGGCACTGAAATGGTAAGGGGCCAGGCAATGTAGGGCACACTCAGTAACCCCAGAGTTTCCTGCTTTTCCCCTTTGGGTGGGTTAGAAGCCTGAACTTGCTGTGTCCAAGCTGGGTGACCTCAGGCAGATTTCTTAACTTCTCTTCTTGGATTTCTCTTGTATACAATGGGGCCTGACACATGCTTTAGGGGGTTATGAGGCTTAAAAGAATGTGGGAGGACACACACTGGTTTCACTGTCCCTCCACTCATTAGTGACTGAGGGACCCTGGGGGCAACTGTCCCCCTAGGCACTTGCCCCAGAGCTCCCAAGGACCTGTTCAGGGAGGATGGCCACACGGAGGAAGGCTGAATCAGCAGACACACTAGTCAAGGAGTCCCAAGTCCTGGGTGCTGTGAGCTGATCGGAGCACCCGAGACCGTTGTCACAGCCTGAGCATTATCATCTGCACACTCTGATTCTTCATCAGAAAGGGGGAGGCAGGGGCACTGATGGTGCAGCCTGAAGACCCTCAGCCAGGCCTTCCCAGGACTTAGGGGGATGTCCTCCACGTCTTTGTGCTTTCTCCTTTCTGCAAAATGGAGATAGTTCGGAGTTACCTGCCAGAGCCGAGCAAGATCATCACAAAACCTGCGAGTTTGTTACCGCATCACCACAATCCTGCTCTGACCCCGTTCTTTGGAGGCCTCAGCTCAGGCTCAGAGCAGGTCATCTGTGGGTTCCTCCCAGGCAACTAAGAGTCTGACCCTGGCCCCTGCAGGCATCTCCCACCATCAGCCAGCTCCCATTCCCAAGTGTTCCCTGTTGACAGGCACTGTGCTGAACACAGGGCCTGTGGGCCTTTTCTCTAAATCCTCCCAGAAATACTGCAAAGTCAGTTCTACTCACATCCCATTCTAGGAAAGCGGAAGCAGGCTCAGCAGGGCAAGCCAATGTCATGCTTGTGAAATAACTAATCTGGGACTTGAACCCAGAGCTACACCGGTCATCAGGCAGCATGAACTGACCAGTCTTTGACCTAGGCTGGCCAAGGAGGAGCCAGTGGCCTTGACATGGAGAAGCCACTCTCTCTGTCAGGATCTGAGACTTGGTAACTGTCGCTGCCCAGAAAGTACACGGCAGCTGGGCTGGATTTCTGCCCTTCGGGAGGTTCAAGGCATTGTGTTCCCCTGACTCATAGCCTGCTTGGCTCAGCAGAGGGGCCAAGGCCAAGGTCTGGGCTGAAGTACCAGCTAGGACAACCACACAGGGGCAAAGCAGATTGTGGGCAAGGGCACCACCTCCCTGTGAAATCTGCCTCCTCTCATGGGCAGGCGGCTACACTGTTGAACCCAGAGGAGGTTTACAGATTTAAGATACCACCTTCATGAAGCCTTACTGGGCTCTCCCACTGGCTGGGCCCCTCCATTCTACTCCTGCTAGTACTTAGAATACCCAGCTTGCATGGAAATCGTCTGTGACCATTACTTACATGGGTGTGTAAGTTAGTATGGTATGTGACAGTTCTGTCCACCTAGAACAACCTGGTACACTTAGAAAGGTTTGGGGTCTTTTCACTGGGATTCCCGATGGCCCCCCTGCACAGGGCTCATTCCTCACACCCGTGCTCCATAAATGTTGACAGACTGATGCTTTACTGCAGCAGGTGTTAAAAATAGAAAACAACAGCCCCATTGTTTCTCTTCACTGGTGCAGTGGGGGACAGGGGATGCCCGTGGTTGGCACCCGGGCTCTGGTATGAACTCGCTACTGGCCACGTACGTCTTGGCTCTGCCTCTCATTGGCTGGGTGACCATGAGGAAGTTACTTGACTCTTCTGTGCCTCGATCTCCCCACTGGTAAGATGGGAACCGTAATAACATCGAGGTGGTAATTATCTAGGTGATAATTAGAGAGTGAATGTAAGGCCTGGAAAGAGCTCCGTGCTTGTGAGCTGTTTTCATCCTCAGGACTGAGATGTTCCGGACATGATGTGTGTCGTTGCCTCCAAAATGTTTTGGATCATAAGAACTCATCGTTATTTCCTGTGCCGCTAAGAAAAAAAAACCAAAACGGTGCCATTTAAACTGACAGAAAGCTATTCTCACTTAGGATATTTATCTATTTCCTCACTGGAAGAGTTCCTTTATCTCATGACCTGTCATCTCTGTGTACACAAAAAGGAAAGTGTAGGTGAACTAAATGGATCGGGACACTTTTCGGGCAATGACAGTTTTATCACGACTGTCACCTTGCCGACAGCAATTGGGAGATTTATTGACCCAATTTCAGGTGATAAAATGTGGAAAATGTACTTCCTATGATGGGCAAAATATGAAATACGGTAATACAAGAGAAAAAAAAACCAGGGTGATGTTGAGAGAAAAGGCTGTATATTTTCCTTCTTTTGTTCGCTCACTCATCCCTTTGACAAATATTTGCTGAGCACATACTCTGCCAGGAACTGCCCCAAAGAGACCGAGGAGCTGTAAAGCAGAAAGTCCAGGTGCGGGGGTGGGGGTCCAGCATGTGGACCCCTGTTTCCGGACCCCGACACCAAGGTCTTTCCCAGTCACTGTTGTCTAAGGTGCTGGGGAAAAAAAGTTGCTCTAGGTAGACCAGCAGGCACGTCCGCTGGTCAGTTATTCACAGGGGCAGGAAAGTCTAGTGCCTGGCTCCCCGACTCTTAAACCCCGTTGGGGCCCAGCTCTCGGCCCCGGAAGGCAGCAGAGTCCGTGGGGGTGCGTAAGAACACAGGGGTTAGCCTCAGACGTGTCAAGACTCGAGTCCCAACTCTGCCCGTTTCCAGCAAGTGACCCGCGGCCTCCCTGTGTGCCTCAGCTTTCCCATCTGTGAAACGAGGACAGTAATAGTACATCATTACTTTGGTAGAGGTGAGGACACAGTCACATCACATGTGAAGTGCCTGGCACGTGGGAAATGCCTACAACATGTTGGCTGCCATTATATTTCTGTTTGAGCTACACACTAACCCCCTACACACACACCCTGCTGGTCTAGCTGACTCCCATGCTCCACCACCCTCCCCTCCAGACTCTTCTGCCTCCATCCCACCAGTGGGCATCCGCTCTCCTCTGGCTGATTTAATGTGTGGACCTTCAGCGTCAGCTGGGGGCCCCATATCAGGTCTCAGAGTGGGAGAGGGCTGCCTTCTGCCCACTTCCATCAGGAGACAGGGCGAGAGGGTTTTCATGTGGTCCCCAGCCCCTGGACAGCCTACACACCATTTGCTTCTTGTGTGAAACTGCCTTGCACTAAGGATCCGCCTGACGCGGCTCTTGTCCCACCACGCTGGGGCTCCTTAAAGGCTCCGTCTGAGGGAGGCTGGGGCCGCCTTCGAGGTGAAGGAGGGGTTGCTGGGTGATGGATGCAGCTGGGGGAAATGACCGCTTGTGGTTAATGTGGCCCCAAAGAGCCCAGATGCTTTAAAATCATCCACATTTGGGTTTGAGCTCTCCCTCTATCTTCTAGACACGGGAGCTGGGAGAAGGGTTCTTCAGCGTCTATGCCTTGTTCCCTCCTATGTAAAATGGGGTCCACAATAGTACCCATCTCACAGGATTATGGTGAGGGTTAAATGAGCCAATACACATGAAACAGGTAGGAGCCAACACAGAAGAACTCAATACAATGGATTATTATCATTACTGCTGTTATTATTCTACTATGGTTACTCTTATTACTCACCAGAACCCCCATCGCTGGCTGCTGTTTGAATCGAGCTGATTCATCTGTAGGCTTGGGTACCGGGGGAGCTGAGATGTTAGCCGTAGTAGCCAGGCACGTGGTAGCCCCTGGGTAAGTCCCACTAGTCCGGTGTGGGTGAAGTCACCCTCCTGCCTGGCTTCCAGCCCAATGCCCAGCTGGTTAGGAGGGAGTTAACTTGAGCATTAAACACGGTCTGGTCACCAGAAGCATGAATCTCTTCAGTGGGTAAGAAACTAGAATGGCTTAAGGGAGGAAGGAGGGAGTCGAGCTGGTGGTCTCTACCCGTGTGCTAAGCTAATCACATGTAGAAGAATCTGGAAGAGCAATGCCCCACACTTCCAGCGGCTGCCCAGCTCCCTTTTCCTGGAACTCTCCTGATTTCAAATATTCTCTCTCACCATCTGCATAAATCTTCCCAGTGGCCCAGAAATCCCAGCCCCATGGTATCCAAACCTGTGTCCTCACTACCATTTTTACCCATACGTGACACCCACCACATGCCGGAAATCGTACTGTTGATAACCTAGATTGGAAAACATGGTGGCCATCAGGAAGAGCTCTCCTTGGGTTTGGCTTTGTTTTTATTTTATTTTTGTTTTTTTTTTTAAGATTTTATTTATTTATTTGATAGACAGAGATCACAAGCAGTCAGAGAGGCAGGCAGGGAGAGAGGAGGAAGCAGGCTCCCCGCCGAGCAGAGAGCCTGAGGCGGGTGGCTTTGTTTTTAACCAAGATACAAATGACATAACATTATATTAGTTTCAGGCATACAACATGATAATTCAATAGCTGTGTATCTCCTTGGTTTTTAATAAGAAGGGAAGCAAAGGTGTGAGAGGTGGTTGTTACGGGTGAGGGGAGGGGATGCTTCCAGGGGCAAAAGGACTAAGGACCGGGCACTGGAGTCTCACCCAGGACATTCCTGCTCCTCTCAGTGTTAACTTCGCCAGATGCCATCACCCACTTCAAGGCAATAAAGGAGCAGCTTTCTGAAACATACAACTCTGTTACTCTAAGAAGAAATAATTCTTTATTTTGATGGGAAAGGTGTCCCCAGCCTTCATTTCAGGAAAAATCCAAAAAATCAAAAATGGGTGCAACAGCTCAGAGCCAAGCTGGGGACCTCCCTGTAGTCAGTCAGTCTCAGCGGCCTAGTCCAGATCTAGCCTCTCGCCTGGCCTCTTCTTACTCTGATTTTCATTTCATCTTCTCTTTTCCTGCTTAATTTTAATTTATTTTATCTTGTTCAATTGCTGGCAGGTATATTTTCAGATTGCCCTAAATCATTCATAACCTCATTCATTCAGCCAGGATTTAGTGAGTCATCCAGTATAAGGCCAGGCACTGTTCTAAGCCTAAGGATACATCAGCGAACAAAGACTCTGGCCTCTGTAGAATTCATAGTCTAATGGAAGCTGACAGAAGAAAAGCAATACATACAATAGCCTTTATAGTAGAGTAGAAAGTGAAAAATAGCACAGGGTATGACTATGTTACGAGGATCTGCAGGCATAATTTTTTAAATCTTCCAAGGAAAAGAGAATGTTGTTCGTTGTATTAGGTATGGTCAGTACAATGAGGTTACATGTGAGATGTCCCCCCGCTTTGTAAGAGATGAATGCTGATGTAGGGGTGAAGTGACATCATGTCTGGGATTTGCTTAAAATACTTTTAAAAGGGGGGCACCTGGCTGGCTCAGCTGGAAGAGCGTGAGACTCTTGATCTGAGGATGTTTGAGCCCCACGTTGGGTGTAGAGATTATTTAAAAAATAATAAAATAAATAAGTAAAAAGTGAATACAGTCTTTAAAAAATAAAATACGTTTATGGGGAGTGTGGGTGGCTCAGGGGGTTAAGCCTCTGCCTTCAGCTCAGGTCATGATCTCAAGGTCCTAGGATCGAGTCCCACATCGGGCTCTCTGCTCGGCGGGGAGTCGGCTTCCTCCTCTCTCTCTGCCTGCCTCTCTGCCTACTTGTGATCTCTGTCTGTCAAATAAATAAATAAATAAATCTTAAAAAAAAAGTACGTTTAGTGGCGCCTGAGTGGCTCAGTATGTTAAAGCCTCTGCTTTCGGCTCAGGTCATGATCCCAGGGTCCTGGGATCGAGCCCCACATCGAGCTCTCTGCTCCGCGGAGAGCCTGCTTCCTCCTCTCTCTCCCTGCCTGCCTCTCTTGCCTGCTTGTAATCTCTGTCTGTCAAATAAATAAATAAAATATTAAAAAAAAATAAAAATAAATACGTTTAGAAAGAAAAAGAGAGAAAACAAGGGTAGATGAAGCAAGTATGGCAAAAACTTTGCTGGTTGAGGAGCGCCTGGGTGGCTCAGTTGGTTAAGTGACTGACTCTTGATCTGAGCTCCAGTCTTGATCTCAGGGCCCTGAGTTCGAATCCCACATTGGGCTGCATGGTGATCACGGAACAAGAGTGCATGGGTGGCTCAGTGGGTTAAGCATCTGCCTTCAGCTCATGTCATGATCTCAGTGTCCTGGGATCAAGCCCTGCATCAGGCTCTCCACTTGGCAGGGAGTCTGCTTCTCCCTCTGCCTTTGTGTGGGAGACTCTCTCTCTCTCTCAAATAAATAAATATACCTAAAAAAATTTTTTTTATTTAAATAAAAAAGCTAGAAACAAAACCGTTAATGGTTTGGAGCTTGGGGAGGCATATATGGAAATTCACGGGAACATTTTTTTCTACTATTGCATGTATTTGAAATTTTTCAAAATGAGTTTATTTATTTTCTTTTTTGTCTTTTAAAAACTGTAGTAAATGGGACGCCTGGGTGGCTCAGTTGGTTAAGCCGCTGCCTTCGGCTCAGGTCATGATCCCAGCATCCTGGGATCGAGTCCCACATCAGGCTCCTTGCTTGGCAGGGAGCCTGCTTCTCCCTCTGCCTCTGCCTGCCACTCTGTCTGCCTGTGCTCGCTCTCTCTCTCTCCCTCTCTCTGACAAATAAATAAATTTTTTAAAAAATTTTAAAAAAATAAAATAAAATAAAAACTGTAGTAAAGAATACATAATCCTTACCATTTTAATCCTTCCTGAGTGTAGGTCAATAAAATGGAGTCCATTCACATTGTTAGGTGACCATTACCACCATCCATCTCCAGAACTTTTTTTTGTCTTTTTAAGTGAAACAACCAATCAAAGAAGATTGTTTATAGAACCTAGTATCCAGCTGCGATGATTTGGGGCAGGGATAGGAGGGAGCAGAAAAACCATGCCAAATCTGTAAAAAAGTCAAATTGGGTGGGAAGGGGCCCCCAATGTGGATGGGATGCTCCCACTATCACACTCCAGCCTGGGGTCTCTGTGTAGTCGCAGGCCATTAAGGTGGCCAGGCATAGAGGGGTGGATCCTGTGACGTCACCTTGTCCAGCCCTCAGATTCCAAGCAGGGCAACACCTAGCTGGGCCCAGGACTGACTCACCCTCTGCTAGTCACTGGAAAGTGAAGCAGCTCCCTCCTCATCCTGCCTTCCAGGAAAACCCACCTTTCTGGAAACCTGGGGGTAGCTAGAGCTAGGAGGTACTAGAGGGAGACCAGTTCATCCTGACCTCATCACATTCTTGGAGCCAGGGAGAAGGTGGACCATTTCTCGTCCAGCCTCCCAGAGTCTGCTGCTGTGATTTGTGAACTGGCTTCCAGACAGAAGGAGAGTCCAGTGGCCCCAAGGACCAGCTGTTGGAAGGGATTTGTTTGCTTCCATTGGGGGAGGAGGGCCACCCAAACCTCCCTACCCTGGGTTCCACTCCCTACCCTGCCGTGTCCATTGCATGACCCTGAGCAACTTACATAAAAGCCCGCTGAGCTCAGCTCCCATCTCTGCGTTGAGATGGAGGTAATGATGAGAGCCTAACTTGGTTGCTTTTGAGGGTTAAATGAAACACTTTCATCTTTTGCATAATTCCTGGGGCGTGGGTTTTGCTTAGTAAATATTAGCTACCTGGAAAGTTTAAAGTATTTAAAGACAAAGGGCTTTTTCCTTAGGCAATGGGGGCTCTCAGCCCCAGGTCAGAAGAGGCTGGCAGTGGTCAGGGCCAGGCTCTGGGGCAGGGGGAGTGTGATGGAGGCTGAGGGCTGGCCTAGCTAGTGGGTGCAGGTACAAGAGGGTGCAAGTACAAGAGGGTGCAAATTCCAGCTCCATTTTAATGCCCGCAAATCACAGAGTAAGCGTCTGAGGATCTCTGGTTTCCCTCTGTATAACGGGGGAAATAATGATCCGAGCCTCGAGGCGTTCTTGTAAGGATTACATGAGTCCTACATAGAGCACTTAGACCCCTGCCCGGAGCAGAGGTCCACATAGGCTATTGCTGACCACTGTGTTAATTGTGTCTGTCCAGGGTCATCTTCCTCCATCCCGCCAGTCACAGCACTAACACCAGCAGCCCAGTTTATTGTGCTCCCAACAAACGCGGGCCACCATCCTCCCCTTAGAGGAGGGGAAACTGAGGCTCAAGAGCTCTGGGTGTCGTGCCCAGGATCACCCTGGTGAAGCCAGCGTTGGAACTCAGGTCTCTCTGACTTCAGTGCCCACACCCTTAGCCCTTTACCACGTTGCACTCATGGGGCATCACGGAACTTTCACGGGGCCCGGGGGCAAGTAGAAACCCAACACCCACTGTGCTCTGGTCCTACGTGCTGGCAAAGCCTGCAGAGGAAAGGTCCGGCCTTGGCCCTTGAGGACTAGGGAGGATTTGGATTGGTGCTTTGGGAGGGGCCAAGGCCGGCTTTCAGAAGGGGGCAAAGGTTCCCCCTTTGCCGTGGGCTGGGCGGTGGCCAGTGGGCGTGGCTAGAGGCGGTGTTGGGACAGTCAGGGTAGGTCAGCGGCTGGCCAGCCTCCATGTGGAATTCAGGCCCAAGGCAAGAGGGTGAGGCCCAGGCCTCCATCCATGCCCTCTTCCTTTCCTGTTAGCCAGATTTCCTTCCTCAGGGATCTACAGGACTTGGGTTCTCAAGTAGAAACTACCGTCCCTGCCACTCCAAATCCCGGGATTTGAAGACCTCAAGAACTAACAGATCCTACCCGCCCAATCCCCATCCTCCACCCCACCTTGCAATCCCCAGTCCCCCCGACCCCGACTCAGCCTGGAACAGGGATCAAGGAGAGTGGGTGGGGGCCCTTACAACTCATTTTATTGGTTTGCTCTTCTCTCAGGATAAACACCTCCAATATGGCAGCTGGTACACAGGGCACACCAAGTACACATTCTTGGCCTTCCTCGCCCTGCATGCCGCGGAGTGGGACGCAATCCTGACTCAGACCCACTCTCCCTTCAGAAACAAATCCATCCCACCACTAGAAATGGAAGTTCTACTGAAGGTTTTTTAGGAAATTAAAAGGTAAGGTTCCTAGTATAAGAAAACTAACAGAATCCTACCTCCCCTCCCAGATCTTTCCCTAGGAATTTTATTCCCCCACATCAGGAGGCCTCAGGCTCCTTCCTCTTTGCCCCTCTGCCACTCCTTCCCTCCTTGCCCTCAAAAGCCCAGGTGGCTTGCAGCCCTCACACACAGGTACCCACTGAGTGAGTGCCATCAGCAGGACTGGCGACATAATTTGCAACACCTGGGTATAAAGTGAAAATGCAGGGCTCCTGGTCCAGAAATTATGAAGAATTTCGAGATGGTGACAGCAGAGCATTAAATTAAGTCCTGGGACCTTCTGAGCACAGAACCCTGTCACCCGGTCACCTGCATGGGCCACATGCCCGTGAAGCTGACCCTGGCCCTTCATGCATGCCTAACATGGGCTAGATGTCAGGTTGTCATGAAATCTGAGATCCCATCCCCACCCCAAAGTAGATCTTGAGGATGATTGCTCTGGATTACACCCTCCCCCACCCTCAACCGCTCATTATCCATCCTGCCTTTAGGCCCACGGTAGAAAAGTTTGAGGTCTTGTTTTTGAATCTATCATTCCATTTGCAAAGTGCTTTCACATGTTCTTTGAGAGAAAGCTGTTGTCCCATTTTACAGTTAGGCAGACTGAGATTCAGAAACTCCCCACCAGAGCTGGCACCTTGCTGGCCATTAGCATCTGTGACCCCAAAACTCTGGCCTCTAGACATCCTCCGTCTGGAGCCATTTCCACCAAAGGAAGAACCTGGACACCATCTGAATGCACAAATGATTCAAACCTCAACATCAAGGGAATTTATTTTATTTATATTGTTGTGACAGCAATTTCTCCCATTGAAACAGGCTCACCCAACTCCAAACGGATCTCCATCCGAATCGGATCTCCATCAAGGACGTGTCCCCATTCCTCTCTGACTCAGCCCACCGAGTGCTCCTGAGACCAAACAGAGAAGAGAAAAAAGGGCACCCAAACTTTTCTTCCAAAAGGCTTATGGTAGGGCCACCTGTTTTATTTTATTCCTCATGAGAACGTGGGAAACCTTTATTTTTTTAAGTGAACCTCATATTTTGGAATCATTTTAGATTTACAGAAAAGTTATAAAGATAATATAGAGAGTTCTCTTACCAATTATTCCCCTCAGTATTAACATCTTATAACATTAATATCAGGTTAGCATTATTCCTCACATTATTAACGTCTTTTTTTTTAAAGATTTTATTTATTCATTTGACAGAGATCATAAGTAGGCAGAGAGGCAGGCAGAGAGAGGAAGGGAAGCAGGCTTCCTGCTGAGCAGAGAGCCTGATGCGGGACTCGATCCCAAGACCCCGAGATCATGACCTGAGCCTAAGGCAGAGGCTTTAACCCACTGAGCCACTCAGGCTCCCCTCACATTATTAATGTCTTATTTTGCTATAGTGTATTTGTCAAAACTAAGAACTTGACGTGGGCACATTGCTGTTAACTAAAATCCAGACATGATTTGGGTTTCCCTGGTTTTTCCATTAATGTTCTCTTTCTGTTCCAAGACTCAGTCTAGGGAAGCACGTGGCACCTAGTCCTCATGTCTCCGGTCTAGTCCGTGTCAGTTTCTCCATGCTTTTTATATCTGGATCATCCTGAGAAGGACGGGCAGGTGTTCTATTGGATATCCCCCAATCTGGGTTCTTCTGGTGGTTTTCTCATTGGGCCAGAACTATAGGTTTTTAGAACTCCGCAGAGGTGAGTTGCCTTCTTATCACATCCTATCAAGAGGCTGTGACATGCACAGGACACCATCAGTGAGCTTCACCTTGAACTTGAGGTCAAGGTGGTGTCCCTTGGGCTCCTCCACTGTGAAGTTGCTATGTTTCACCTTCCAAACTCTGCTCTTTGGAAATGAGTCAGTAAGCCTATGCCACCCTAGAGGGAGAGGAAGAGGGCAGGAACTAGGCTCTGCCTCCAAGAGGAAACCTTGATTTTTATTAAAATGTGAATTTAGGGGCGCCTGCGTGGCTCAGTGGGCTAAAGCCTCTGCCTTCGGCTCAGGTCAGGATCCCAAGGTCCTGGGATCGAGCCCACATTGGGCTCTCTGCTCAGCGGGGAGCCTGCTTCCCTCTCTCTCTCTGCCTGCCTCTCTGCCTACCTGTGATCTCTGTCTGTCAAATGAATAAATTTTAAAAATCTTTAAAAAAATAATAAAATAAGGGACGCCTGGGTGGCTCAGTTGGTTAAGCGGCTGCCTTCGGCTCAGGTCATGATCCCAGCGTCCTGGGATCGAGTCCCACATCAGGCTCCTTGCTCGGCGGGGAGCCTGCTTCTCCCTCTGCCTCTGCCTGCCACTCTGTCTGCCTGTGCTCGCTCTCTCTCTCTCTGACAAATAAATAAATTAAAAATAAAATAAAATGTGAATTTAATTGTCTTAAAAAAGTTATCACACTCCTGGTTTAAAATGCAAAAGATGCCAAAGGATGCAGGTGCAAAGTCTCTTCCCCATCTCTGTCCCCCAAACTAACAATGTCTCCATTTTCTTGCAAATCATTCCAGAAGTATTTTATGCACAGACAAGTAAATATACACACTTCACTCCACCTATGTACACAAAGGCCGCACACCAGCCACGCTGTTCTGCAGCCTACCGCAGCGTTGCTTGGACTAGTGAGACCCCATAAACCAGCCATTTGTCCGACTGTGACGGATGGCTAAGTAAATTGCATTACTGTATAGCAAGGGCCTGGCCACGGCCACCAGCAGTTACACAAATAAATAGTATCTGTTATCATGGAAAAGTAATATGTCAAATACAGAGTACATATGATTTCTGTTGGGTGGATGCTATCTTTCAGGGGTATAAAGCTCGGAAGAGGTCACAGGAAGCTAGAAAGCCCTGAGAGAAAATGGAAGACTTGTGAGTATGATGTTTTGCTCTCTATGTAAGAAAAAAATAAAAAGACGGGGCCGTGAGCTTTGGGGGAACACAATCTCGAGGATCCTGAAGCCAGCCACAGGTGAACAGCAAGACCCTGTCACTCTCTTTCTGGTCAGGGAGGGAAGGGCTGTTTGACTTTCTAGAATCTGTCTCCCGGGACTAAGGGTGTTGCAGTTAATTGCATTGTGGAAGTAAGAGTAGAGCAAACACCCTGCCCAGGGCAGGGACAGGATGTAGATTCTTTGGGCCTGAATGGTCAGGCTCAAGGCCACAGGCTTGGGGATGCCCCACCCCCACCACTATTCACAGGCTGCAGGATGAAGCCTGGTTGCCCTTCAGCCTGGCACCTGCCCGCTCATTCTATGCATCCATCCACTCATGTGTTCCCTGTATCCACTCAGCATTTACTATGTGGCTCACCCTGGGCCAGGGAGGGGGGATCCAGCTGGGGTTGGAATGGCCGTGTGCCCCTCCTCATTCCCACCCGGAACTGAACAGGTGTGGGGAACTAACATCTAAACCCTAGAGTATTTCAAGGACCCAGAAGAGGGGAGCAAGACAGCCTGGGGCACCCAGCTGTTTCATGGAGGTGGGGACAACCAAGCTCAGTGGGAGTTAGCCAGGCTTGGGGGACTGAGGGCAGAAAAGGGACACTTCAGGTAAAGAGGACAAGAAAAGGCCCACAGACCAAGACCAGCTCCGGTTACCAGGCCCTTGTCCCCGTCTGGGCCCTGCGCCAGGTGCTGGGTGGTCAAGAGCTCATTTCATCCCACGGTAGCCCCTGTGAGGGAGATACTATGAACTCCATTTTCTTCCACACCTTTATGGAGCTATTGACATACAACATATGCAAGCTTAAGGTGTACGATGGGATGATTTGATACACGTATGTGCTGGGGAATGGTTACCACACTGTGGTGATTTAATACCACCATCCCCTCACGTAAGTACCATTTTTTCTTTTTTTGTGGTGATGACATTGAAGATCATTTTTTCTTTTTAAGATTTTATTTATTTATTTGACAGAGAGAGAGAGATCACAAGTAGGCAGAGAGGCAGGCAGAGAGAGGGAAGCAGGCTCCCTGCTGAGCAGAGAGTCCAATGCGGGGCTCGATCCCAGGACTCTGGGATCATGACCTAAGCTGAAGGCAAAGGTTTAACCCACTGAGCCACCCAGGTGCCCCTAGAATATCTACTCTTTTAACAACTTTCAAGTAGATAATACAGCAGTGTTAATGATAGTCACCATGCTGTGCACCAAATCCCCAAAACTTACTCATCTTATAGCTACAAGTGAGTCTCCCCATTTCTTCCGCGCCCCAGCCCCCGACAACCACCAGTCTACTTTCCATTTCTATGAGTTCAGCTGTGTTCGATTGCATGCATAAGTGAGAACATACAGTATTTCTCTCTCTCTGGCCTATTTCACATAGCATAATGCCTTCGAGGTCCATCCATGAGGTCACAAATGGCAGGGTATCTTTCTTTATTGTGGCTGAATAATAGTCCAATACAGATTTTCTTTCCCTGGTCATCAGTTGACAGACCTCCGTTGACTGAGCCACCCAGGCCCCCCCAGAACCTGTACTTTTAATCTCCATGCCGTTCTGCCTGACCTTCGAAGCTGTTTTCTTCAGCCTCTGCTGATCTCCTCAGTCATTCCTCTCAAAAAAGAATCCTCAGGAGTCCGTCACCATTTTTTTCTCCCTTCCACACTTCATCCATGCTGTTACCTCTCCCTAAAATGCCCACACTCATCTCAGCACCGTTTAAAAAGTCTCACCTTTAGGGACACCTGGGTGGCTCAGTTGGTTAAGCAGCTGCCTTCGGCTCAGGTCATGATCCTGGGTCCTGGGATCGAGTCCCGCATCGGGCTCCTTGCTCGGCGGGGAGCCTGCTTCTCCCTCTGCCTCTGCCTGCCACTCTCTCTGCCTGTGCTCACTCGCTCTCTCTCCCTCTCTGACAAATTAAAAAAAAAAAAGTCTCACCTTTAGCTGAGGCCAATGTTAGCTGCAGATTCGAATCGCAGTCCCGGTTCAAACGCTTCTCCACAGCTGCCTGGCCTAAGGGGGTCTCCGCACCTCCCAGAGCTTCATTCTTCCTGTCTCGGAAGTGGGCTCGGTAGCCTCGCTGACCGGGTAGGTTGTTGTGAGGACCCAATGAGGCTGTGATACACTCGCCATGAGGCCTGCACCAGGTCAGAGCCCAGCGCCTGTCACTGACTCTTACTCCACTCCCTGAGGTAACTTCCTTGTCTTATTTTATTCACTGATTCAGCGACTATTTCCTGAGCACCAACTACGTGCCAGAATATAGGGACCCAGCTTGAACCAAAGAGGAGAGTCCCCACAGGTAATGCCCTGTGTACTGTAGACTTTCATGAATTTATTCTCACCACGAGAGTGTGAGCTCTTCAAGGACAGGGGTGAGGGAGCTGCTTTTCTCTCTCTTTCCCTGATGCCTAGCCCACCACCTGACAAATAGAAGGTGCTCAAGAATTGCGGATGGAACAGGATGGCACAGGCTGGACTCTGTATGTTGGATCCCCCCCCGTTACTGGGGAATCATGATTATGTCCCCGAAACCCTCCACCAGCAGCTTCCTGGTCTGTAAAACAGGAATACTTTCAAAATCAACATTTTTAAAATATTTGTGTGCTGTGCTGGGAAAAATAGCAAACAAGGTAGAATTCTTGGCTCAGGGAGCTTCTAGGGAGGGGTCTGAAAAGTTAGCGGGAAGTTATCATTCATTAAAGCAACGTGGTTTGCTCTGGTGGGATGTACAGGGTGCTGGGCAGAAACAGCGAGGGGCTTCAGAATTAAATATTAGGTAGAGGGGCGCCTGGGTGGCTCAGTGGGTTAAGCCTCTGCCTTCGGCTCGGGTCATGATATCAGGGTCCTGGGATCGAGCCCCGCATCCGGCTCTCTGCTCAGCGGGGAGCCTGCTTCCCTCTCTCTCTCTGCCTGCCTCTCTGCCTACTTGTGATCTCTGTCTGTCAAATAAATAAATAAAATCTTAAAAAAAATTAAATATTAGGTAGAGAAGCCAAAGGTTTCCTATATGCTGGGCACTGCTGAGTGTTGGACAAGAACTAACTTGTCTAGTCATCACAATTCTATCAGATGGAAACTGCTCCAATCAACCATTTACTGAGGGGGTGCCTGGCTTGCTCAGTTGTTAGAGCATACAACTCTTGACCTTGGGGTGAGGAGTTTAAGCCCAATAAAGTTTACTTAAAAAAAAAAAAAAAGAAAACAGGGCACCTGGGTGGCTTAGTCAGTTAACCATCTGCCTTCGGTGATCTCATGATCTCAGGGTCCTAGGATGGAGCCCCACATTAGGTTCTCCATTCAGTGGGGTGTCTGCTTCTTCCTCTCTGTCTGCTCCTCCCCCCTGCTCGTGTACTCTCTCTCTCTCTCTCAAATAAATAAATAAATAAAATCTTTTTTTTTTAAGAGTGTCTGAAAAACAAATCAATTGTTCACTGAGAGAAAGGTTGTGGAGGCTCAGAAAGGTCAGGTAACTTGCCCAAGGTCACATAGCTGGAATCAGAACGCAAGCCTTCCAACCCTTGACCACAGGCTCTCTTGAATCAGGGAGACTAACAGGTAACACTAAAAGTTCCTCTTCTACCTCTCAGAAGACAGATGAGGTCATATCTACAGATGACAGAGCCTGGAGAGTGGGGGTGTGCGGTGTTAGGGTTGCAGAAGCACCTCAAAAAAAAAGGCCTCTTTTTGGAATCTCAGATGAGCTCAAGGTCTGTCCTGAGTCCCAGGCTCTGAGCAGTTGGGCACCTCCTATGTGCTGGACTCCCGTAGGGGTCAGGGCAGAGAGAGGGCTGGGAAGATGTGGGGCCTGACATCCACACCAACGAGCTTCCTGTGGGCCCAGCTTCTGCCATGAGGTAACTGTTGGTTCCCTGAAATGGGAGATGATCTTCCTCCCTCATCGCTGGGGAGAGGTGCATTTGGGGCATTAAAGGGCAGCTGCTACAGATCAGCTGGTTTGCTCTGTCTCTTGAGACTTCTCCCCACTTTCTTTCTTTTTTTTTTTCTTTTTTAAGATTTTACTTATTCATGAGAGACAGAGAGGCAGAGGCGGAGGGAGAAGCAGGGTCCCCAAGGAGCAGGAAGCCCAGTGTGGGACTCAATCCCAGGACCCCGGGACGATGACTGGAGCGGAAGGCAGACGCTTAACCCTCTGAGCCACCCAGGTGCCCCGCCCCCCTACTTTCTTTTCTGTGTCCATCCCTGTAACCCGAGCATTATTCATGTCTGAGAGACCTCAGCAAGTCACCACAGCCCTGCCCTCCACCCAGGACTCCACACTCTTTCAGAAGGTCATCTTCCTCCCTGCCCTCACCATTTGACCCCTACCAGGGCCTGACTTGACTGGTGTTCCAGCCTCAAGTTGCGCCCCAGAAATTCACCCACAGACATCATCCTCCTGTCAGCCTCTGCGGCCCCAGGCTGCCCAGCCCACCTGTCAGCCGTGTGCAGGCAAGGCCTCCCCCCGAACTGTGGAGATCCTGTTAACGTTGAAACTTCAGCCTGCCCTGGACAACACCTGCATTTTGGAGAAAGTAAATGATGGTGAGTAAGAGCCTCTCCTAACTGCTCTGCAGGGCCCAAAACCCTCAGGCCTCAGACCTGGCCTGTCCTCTTTCAAGGCAGAAGGAGGCACACTCTTCTGGGGAATGCCACTTCATGGACAGTCCCAAGGATCCAGGCTTGGTGGAGACGACCTTGTGTGATGTCTGACCCCCACACACTGGGGTCCACCCACTCCCCTTCAGCCTGGGCCAGTCCTGTTGCCCTGTCGCTCCCCAGTCACCTGGTCGCTGGGTGAGTGCTTATCATGAATGAAGTCATGACTAAGTTTAGTCACGACAATTCCACATTCTGCCTGCACACAGGGTAGGCCAGGAGGCCACAGTGGAGCAGCCTTGCTCCCCCAACACTGAGGGCCTGTCCCCCAGCCCCTCCCCCTTCAGCCTTCACAGGGGTAGCCCCCTCATTAACATGCCTTCCAGAGGCTTCCTTCCTAACCTGTCTCACCACAATCCCGGCCCCCATGCTTCCCAGGATCATTTCCTGAAAGAATACCTTGCCTTTGAATTCTGAGTCTGTGGGGCACCTGGGTGGCTTAGGCGTCTGACTTCATGATTCCAGGATCCTGGGATCGAGTCCTGCATGGGGCTCCCTGCTCAGTGGGAAGCCTGCTTCTCCATCTCCCACTCCCCGTGCTTGTGTTCCCTCTCTTGCTGCCTCTCTCTCTGTCAAATAAATAAATAAAATCTTTAAAAAAAATTCTGAGTCTGCTTCTGAGGAAACCTAATGAAGATAGCAGTTAACTGCCAGTGTTTATCCAGCACGTTCTCTGTGCCAGGCACCCTGCACAGTACTTCCCGTGTCTTGACTCATTTAATCCCATGACAGCCAGGGCTGTGAGGAAGGGCTGTGTGGAAGGGACCGTTATCCTCTCCATTCCACAGACACAGAAACTGACTCAGAGCTGAGGCTTGATGCCAAGTGACCCGTCCTCCAGCCTGACGTGCTCTCAGTTCCTCAGAGTGCTCACCTCCTGCCCTCTGCCCTCTGTGGCACGGGGAGGTTCAATCCCTTGGTCACACCACCAGTTGGACGTTGAGCCATCCTCTGGTTCAAGAGCGGGCCCCCAGGCCTCGAGCCCTCACCTTTCATCCCTGTGGTGGGCCGGATAGTGGACCCTCTCCACATCGCCACCGAGAACCTGTGACTGTTACTTTCTCTGGCAAAAGAGGCCGTGCAGATGTGATTATGTGAAGGATCTTGAGGGGCGCCTGGGTAGCTCAGTGGGTTAAAGCCTCTGCCTTCGGCTCAGGTCATGATCCCAGGGTCCTGGAATCGAGCCCCGAGTCGGGTTCTCTGCTCAATAGGGAGCCTGCTTCCTCCTCTCTCTCTGCCTGCCTCTCTGCCTACTTGTGATCTCTGTCTGTCAAATACACAAATAAAATAAAATCTTTTAAAAAAATAAGGATCTTGAGATGGAGAGGTTATTCTGGATTATCTAAGTGGGCCCAATGCAATCACAACAGTTCTCATAAGGAGGTGTCCTTTCGGATAGATGATATGATATGATAACACGGAGGGACAGAAAGAGCTTCAGAGATGCAGCACTGCTGTCTTTGGGGATGGAAGACAGGCCCGGGAGCCGAGGGGTGCCGGTGGCCTCCGGACTCTGGGAAAGGCAAGGAAACGGATTCTACCCTAGAGCCTCCAGAAGGAGCCAGGTCTTAGCTCAGCAAAACTGGTTTTGGATTTCTGGCTTCCGGAACAGAGAACACATTTGTGTTGTGTTAAGCCTCTGCTTTTGGAGGGCATTGTTAGAACAGCTGGGGGACACAGCGTGTCTCCCACTGCTGCCCAGCTGTGGCACGTTCCTGGTGACAGCAGTGACTAGGCCACCTCATGGGGCTGTCACCTGGCAGGGGACATCATCAAGATGTAGGTGAGAGTGACCTCTCATAGGGGACACCTGGGAGGGGGCCAAAGGGACCTATTCAGTGTGAGGGGTCAGGACGATGCCCTAAGCACAAGCTGTTTCAGCAGAGGCGGGAGGGTGAGTAGAAGTTCACCAGGAGGGAAGGGAGAGGACGGGGCCAGACAGAGGAAGCAGTGGGTGCAAAGGCCAGGAGTCAGGAGAAGGCTCAGCCATTTGAGGAACTGAAGGACTGGGTGGAGGGAGAAACACCATGTGGTGCAGTGGCTGAGAGGACTGGCTCTGTGATGCGTGGGTGTGATGTCCAGCCTTGCTAGCTCCCAGCTGTGCAATCAGGGCAAGTCACTTGACTTCTCTGTGCTCAGTTTCCTCACCTGCCTGATGGCGATGACACATAATTACTGACCTCACGGGGTTCTGGGAGGTTTAAATACCTGTGCAGCTTCTGGAACAGTGTCTCTCGCAGAGGAAGGGCTCAGTAAATCTGTTTACACCTCTTTATATCAAGGGCTCACGTGGGGAGAGCACGTAGTCCAGGCCGACCAGTGTGAGGCCCACATCCCTCTGACGCTGGGATTGGGACGCAGTTACCAGAGCGAGCTAGCATCAGCCCTGGACTTTTGCTAGAAGTTCTGGGAAAGCAGGTCAGCCTGGATGGCTGGGGGGCGGCTTTGTCACCATGTGGGTGGGCCTGCCTGAGAAGGAAGCCGACAGAGGGAAAATGGGGGCCCTGGAGGGAGGGAGGCAGCTCATGGTGGGGTCACTAGGGCCCTGAGTCCAGACATGCCTGAACCTCCCTCCCCACCTTGCATTGTCTGCTTACAGCGTCCCATCAATTCTCCTTTTTGCTTTAGGAGTTTCAGCTGAGTTTCTGTCACTGGCCACCAGGAGAGTCCTGCCTGATAGATGTGTGCTCAGTGAACAAACATTGACCAACTAACTGAATATTGAGGGCTCTGGTACTCTCTTTAGGTTTGGGGGTGATTTTATATTAAGGGCCTCCCTTCTGTGTGGGCCCATAGGGCTGGGGAAAGCACTCTCTCTGTTCTCCCCACCTGCAGGCCCTGGCGACCACGTCCAAGGTTCCTTCCAAAGGAGGATGAGGCTCCACTCAAGGCAGGAGTGACCCCACCCAGAAGCTGAATCCCTGTGTTCCTCTCCCTGACTCAAACCTCCCCAACAGGGAAGCTCTCCTGCCTCACTGAGAGAGAGGAGCAGGGGAAGGGACTGAGTGCAAGAGTCCTAGGAACAGGCCAGGGGTCAGTGCCTTTATCAGTCCCATTTTACAGATGAAGATCCTGAGGCCCGGGAGGTCCAGTTACTTGTCCTCAAGCCCCCTGAACGGAATTCTGTTCTTGCCCCCAAACATTGTTTCCTCTCCCGTAGCCATTTTCCATCTGGTGTCCTCATTTTTTCTGGCTTCCTCGCCCTCTCAAGTCTAGATACTCTAATTCCTTGCAATTACTCATTCCTCACTCATAAAGAATGTTTGGCAACCCCTAGGTTTGTGTCTTTGCTCCATGTGGCAGAAGCTGGGTGTCTTTGGGCCAATGTCTTTACTTCTCGGGGCCTTGGTTCCTTCAACTATGGCAGTGGAGATGGCAAAACATGCTCTTTGGCTTTTTATAAGAACTAAGTAACTTAATACATGTAAAATGCTTAAAACAGTAAGCCCT
>PISX010018772.1:5568-39824 GCA_004024625.1 Mellivora capensis | reverse complement strand
AAAAAAAAAAGAATTAGCATAAAATCCAATAATCCCACTACTGGGTATTTACACAAAGAAAATGAAAACATTTATTCAAAAAGATATGTGCATCTCCTTGTTTGCTGCAGCATTATTTACAATAGCCAAGATACAGAAACAACCCAGAGGTGGCATATAGCTGCAAAGAAATGTTAATCAGCTATAAAAAACAATGAAATCTTATTTGCAGTGCTGTGAATGGACCTAGAAGGTATAATGCTAAATGAAGTAAGTCAGACAGAGAAAGACAGATACTATATCATTTTACTCATCTGTAGAATTTAAGAAAAAAGCAAACAAACAAACAAAAAAGAAAAAGAAAAAAGATACAGACACAAAAAAAAACCTCTTAAATACAGAAAACAAATTGGTGATTGCTAGAGAGGAGTTGAGTGGGGGGATGGGTGAAATAGATGAAGGTTATTAAGGGTATACTTGTGTTGATGAACAGAGTCATGTGTAGAATTGTTGAATCATCTTGTATAGCTGAAACTAATATAACATTGTATGTTAATAAAGTCTTAAAAAATTAAAAAGTAAAAAAGAAATAAGTATATTCCCAGATAATCAAAATTAAGAAAATCTATCACCAGGAGACCTGTGTGGCAAGAATTATTAAAAGAAGTCCTTTTTTTAAAAAAAATTTATTTGTAAATATTCTTTTCATTGTTCCAGAATTCATTGTTTTTGCACCTCACCCAGTGCTCCATGCAATACATGCCCTCCACAATACCCACCACCAGGCTCGCCCAACCTCCCACCCTCCTCTCCTCCAAAACCCTCAGATTGTTTTTCAGAGTCCACAGTCTCTCATGGTTCATTTCCCCCTCCAATTTCCCTCAACTCCCTTCTCCTCTCCATCTCGCCATGTCCTCCATGTTATCCCTTATGTTCCACAAATAAGCGAAACCATATGATAATTGACTCTCTCTGCTTGACTTATTTCACTCTGCGTAATCTCTTCCAGTCCCACCCATGTTGATACAAAAGTTGGGTATTCATCCTTTCTGATGGAGGTATAATACTCCAAAGTATATATGGACCACATCTTCCTTATCCATTCATCCGTTGAAGGGCTTCTTGTTCCTTTCCACAGTTTGGCGACTGTGACCATTGCTGCTAGGAAGATTGGGGTACAGATGGCCCCTCTTTTCACCACATCTGTATCTTTGGGGTAAATACCCAGCAGTGAAATTTCAGGGTCATAAGGAAGGTCTATTTTTAATTTCTTAAGGAATTTCCACACGGTTTTCCAAAGTGGTTGCACCAACTTGCATTCCCACCAACAGTGTAAGAGGGTTCCTCTTTCTCCACATCCTCTTGAACACATGTTGTTTACTGTCTTGTTAATGATGGCCAATCTAACTGGTGTAAGGTGGTATCTCAATGTGGTTTTGATTTGAATCTCCCTGATGGCTAGCAATGATGAACATTTTTTCATGTGTCTGTTAGCCACTTGTATGTTTTCTTTGGAGAAGCGTCTGTTCATCTCTTTTGCCCATTTTTTGACATCATTATCTGTTTTGTGTGTATTGAGTTTGAGGAGTTCTTTAAAGATCTTGGATATCAGCCCTCTATCTGTAGTGTCATTAGCAAATGAATTCTCCCATTCCATGGGTTGACTCTTTGTTTTGTTGACTGTTTCCTTTGCTGTGAGAAAGCTTTTGATCTTGATGAAGTCCCAAAAGTTCATTTTCACTTTTGTTTCCTTTGCCTTTGGAGACATATTTTGAAAGAATTTGGTGTGGCTGATGTTGAAGAGGTTACTGCCTATGTTTTCCTCTAGGATTCTGTTGGATTCCTGCCCCACGTTGAGGTCTTTTATCCATTTCAAGTTTATGTTTGTGTATGATTTTTTTAAAATATTTTATTGATTTATTTGACAGACAGAGATCACAAATAGGCAGAGAGGCAGGCGGAGAGAGAGAGGGAAGCAGGCTCCACGCAGAGCAGAGAGCCCGACATGGGGCTCGAACCCAGGACCCCCGGGATCACGACCTGAGCTGAAGGCAGCGGCTTAACCCGCTGAGCCACCCAGGTGCCCCTGTTTGTGTATGATTTAAGAGAATGCTGAGTTTCATTGTTCTACATATAGCTGTCCAATTTTCCCAGCACCATTTATTGAAGAGACTGTCTTTTATTCCACTTTATATTTTTTTCCTGCTTTGTTGAAGATTAGTTGACCATAAAGTTGAGGGTCCATATCTGGGCTCTTTACCGTGTTCCACTGGTCTATGTGTCTGTTTTTGTGCTACTGCCACGCTGTCTTGGTGATCACAGCTTTGTAATAAAGCTTGAAATTAGGCAACATGATGCCTCCAGTTTGGTTTTTCTTTTTCAACATTTCCTTAGCAATTAAGGGTCTCTTCTGGTTCCATACAAATTTTAGGATTTTTTGTTCCAGCTCTTTGGAAAATGCTGTCGAGTTTTGAATGGGATGGCATTGAAAGTATAGATTGCTCTAGGCAGTATAGCTTCCAATCCATGAGCATGAAATTGTCTTCCATCTTTCTGTGATAAAATAAATCCATAAGAGAAGAGAGAAGAACCACATGGCCCTTTAAATTGATGCAGAGAAAGCATTTGACAAGATACAGCATCTGTTCCTGATTAAAATGTTTCAAAGTATAGGGATAAAGGGAACATTCCTCGACTTCATAAAATCTATCTATGAAAAACCCACAGTGAATATCATCCTCAATATGGAAAAGCTGACAGCCTTCTCTTTGAGATCAGGAACACGACAAGAGTGCCCACTCTCACCTCTCTTTTTTAACATAGTGTTAGAAGTCCTAGCAACAACAATCAGACAACAAAGAGAAATAAAAGGTATTCAGGTTGGCACTGAAGAAGTCAAACTCTCTCTCTTCGAAGATGACATGATACTTTATATAGAAAACCCAAAAGACTCCACCCCCAAACTACTAGAACTCATACAGCAATTCAGTAATGTGGCAGAATACAAAATCAATATATAGAATTCAGTTGCTTTCCTATACACTAACAATGAAAGTACATAAATGGAAATTAGAGAATCAATTCCATTTACTATAGCACCAAGAACCAGAAGATACCTGGGAACAAACCTAACCAAAGAGGTAAAGGATCTGTACGCAAGGAACTACAGAACACTCATGAAAAAAATAAAAGAAGTTCTTTAGAGAACGAAATGATATGGATCAGAAATAGGTATCTACAAAAAGGAAGAATATTAGTGAACAACTAAATAATGGAATTAAAAAAAGTTTTCCTGTTCATAATTAATGTGACAAACAACTGTGCTCAAAATAATAATAATAGCAAATATATATAATAGCATATACATAATATTATAGCTCATGAATGAGTGAAATGAATGACAACAATGATATAAGAATGTGAAGAAGGAATTGGAAATATTCTGTAATAAAATGGTTGCGCTGTTGTGTAGGTGAGATAGTATTATTTGAAAGTGGACTTGAATGAGTTCTAAATAGATATTGAAAACTCTGGGAAAACCACTGAAAATAATTTTTAAAAATGAAGTATAACTGACAGTCTAAGAGAGGAAAAAATGGCATCATAAAATATTCTCAATTAATCCAGAAAAGGCAGAAAACTAGTAGGAGATTAAGAAAGAAACTAGTGGGCTGGGGCGCCTGGGTGGCTCAGTGGATTAAAGCCTCTGCCTTCGGCTCAGGTCATGATCCCAGGTTCCTGGGATCGAGCCCCGCATCAGGCTCTCTGCTCAGCGGGAAGCCTGCTTCCTCCTCTCTCTCTCTCTGCCTCCCTCTCTGCCTACTTGTGATCTGTTTGTCAAATAAATAAATAAAATCTTAAAAAAAAAAAGAAAGAAAGAAACTAGTGGGGGCACCTGGGTGGCTCAGTGGGTTAAAGCCTCTGCTTTCGGCTCAGGTCATGAACCCAGGGTTCTGGGATAGAGCCTGGCATCAGACTCTCTGCTCCGTGGAGAGCCTGCTTCCTCTTTCTCTCTCTGCCTGCCTCTCTTGCCTACTTGTGATCTCTGTCTGTCAGATAAATAAATAAAATCTTAAAAAAAAGAAAGAAACTAGTGAACAAGAAAAAAAATTTGGATAGGAAATATTAACAAATATGATAAATACTACTACACTGGTTTAGTAGATATCAATAATCACTTTAAATATCAACAGTAAAGGGCGCCTGGGTGGCTCAGTGGATTAAGGCCTCTGCCTCAGCTCACGTCATGATCCCAGGGTCCTGGATCGAGCCCCACATTGGGCTCTCTGCTCAGTGGCGAGCCTGCTTCCCCCTTCTCACTCTGCCTGCCTCTCTGCCTACTTGTGATCTCTCTCTGTCAAATAAACAAAATAAAATCTTTAAAAATAAATAAATAAATATCAACAGTAAAAATACAACAATTACATGACAGAGGATGTCAGAATAGATAAAACGTAAAGATATATGCTGTCTACAAGATATCTATTTTAAAGATTAAGGCACAAATAGATTAAAAGCATAAGGATGGAGAAAGGTATACCATGATCCCATTAATTAAAGAAAGTGAGAGTAGCTATGTTAATTCCAGAAAGGAAAGTCTTCATAGCAAATAAAGTTATTAGGCATAAAGAAGGGCATAAAACAATGATTTAAAAAAGCGAGTTCTTAAATACATAACAGTCTAAACATGAATGCACTTAGCAAATGCAGTTCAAAGTGCATGAGACAAAATGTGATAGAACGAGGACGGAGATAGCCATAATCATTATTGTAAATGATGGCTTCAGTACTTTTACAAAAGTTATTAACAGATCAAGTAGGTAGAAAATCTTAAGGAATAATTAAACTGAAGAGTAGCATCAATTGAATAGGATATAATTGATAGGTATTGGATAATATATTTAACAACAGCAGAATACATACTTTTCTCAGCTGATAGGAAGTGTTTATCAGGAGAGACCATATTCTGGCACATAAAGTACACTTCAGCAAATTTAGTAACATATAAATCAGAGCCTGTGAAGATGGTAGATTAGGGGAGAACTCTTACCTTTCCTCATCCTTTGGATACAACTAGATAAAACTCAAATCAGATTAAATATCCCAGAAAAAGATGCAAAGACTGCCAAAATGAATTCCATTAAAAAAAGTATAGAAGAAGCCATATTGAAGAAAGTGAGAAATATGGAGATGTTACTTGAATCCTAAAGGGACAAGGGCTATCTGTGGACTGGATGGAGCCAGGAACATCATGAATAGTGAGAAACAGATTATTATACTAGAGAGAACACACAGGGAAAATGTAAACCCCATAACATTTAGCTTTGAAAGCCAGAGGGGATGAATTTGATGAATTCTTATCAACACCTGGAGTTAGAGCCTGGAATTCTTAAAATTAGCATATTAGGCTCTGGGAGGGCCCTGAGGACATTAGGATGCTGAGTCCTTCCCTTTAAAGAGGCATCAGGACAAGTAGTCTGAGCAGATATAACCTAGAAACAGCAGTTTATAGAACTTCGGGAGCAAACTGAAGAGCGAGTGATTTATTCATTACAGAGTGTGTCCTGGACAGATCAGGATCTCAGAAAGACTCCTTCAGGAACAAAGGAGCTGGTGGGTGCCATTTTCCTCTCCAATCCCCCAACATAAACACAGGAACATCAGTGAGAACCAGCCCTGAGTCCACACTCCCTACCTAACTTACTTGCACCAAACCACACCCACGCACAATTTGGCAGCTCTGCCCTTTCCAGTCAAGGTTTGCCTCCATCCCAGCACTGCAGGGTTCTTCCCCCAGAAGTACAATGCAAACCTGGGCAGCATTATTTCTCTGACCTGCACATTTTTCAGGACCTCAGTCTCTCTGGCCATGGTGGCTGCTGCAGTGGCAGCAGAGGCTGCTGCAGAAAGCTGAATCACACCTTATTAAAAGTGCAGGACATGACTATGAGCCTTTGGTAGATCCTCTTAGACTGGGCTTCCCAACAACAGAGGCTCCAGTTTTCAATTTGCAAGCAGACCAATGTGTATATTGTTAAAATGCAGCCCACACTTCCCAGGGATCTAACAATGACCATAACAGGAAAAGAGGGCCACTGCAGACAACTGATATGAATGAAAAAGGGGCAAGAACACAGCAGAGCATACACAACATGCAAAGGAGACACTCCCTGAAGTGGCAAGTCCTAGAGAACAGGGAACACTGCACTCCAGGTCATTTGAGAATCTCTTCTTCATAAAGCCATTAACTACAATAGCAGGACACATGGTTGACCTTCCTAAAACACAGAAAGAGGCACAGGAAGTTAGAAAAATGAGGAGACAGCGAAATATATGAGGAGAAATATATGAAGAGACATAGGAAAAAATGAGGAGACAGAGAAATATATCCCAAATGACAAAACACAAACAAACCACACTAAGAGACTTATACAGATATAAGTAATGTGTTTTATAGAGAATTTAAAGTAATGATCATAAGTTTGGGAACTAAGATGGCAGCATAGTAGGAGGACTGTAGGCTCATCACAACCTTTGAGCACAACCCTTGAGATAACTTTTAAATATTTTTTTAGGATATCCTAAAAAAATCAACCTGAAGTTTGCCTGGGTGGCTCAGTGGGTTAAAGCCTCTGCCTTCAGCTCAGGTCATGATCCAGGGTCCTGGGGTCAAACCTCATATTGGACTCTCTGCTCAGCAGAGAGCCTGTTTCCTCCTGAGAGCCTGAGCAGAGAGCCTGTTTCCTCCTCTCTCTCTGCCTGCTTCTCTGCCTACTTATGATCTCTCTCTCTGTCAAATAAATAAAAATAACATATTTTAAAAAATCAACCTGAGGACTAACAGAACAAATCCACACCTAGTGGGACAGAAAGGACATATTGAGGAAGGTAAGAATTTCAAATACAATTGGGGGAGAAATGAATCACAGGTGATATAGACAGAAGGAAGCCTGGTCACAGAGAAAGGCAAGAGAGAGAGGAACACAAAAAGGAATGCTTTAGGATAATAATTCTCCAAGGCCACTGGCTGGGAAAATGAGAGGGGCTGATTTTCATTAATTTTTGCAACCAGGAGGGTTTGAAGACTGAAATATTAAAGATCTGTGAGATTAAGGTCTAGGAGCACTGCATTGCTCCTGAAGAGAAGGCAAGCAAATTACCTGGGTGCAGACAGCATGAAAACAGCAATTTGAAAAATGCCTGGGACACACAGAGGTGAGAAAATTTTCTCTTTTCAGAGTGCTTCCCTGTGTGGGGAACACTTCCCTGAGTGGGCACAGACACACTATCCAGGCACAAGGGAGCTAGTTGGCACTATTTCCCTCCACCATGCCTCAGCATAAACACAGAACCACCAGCTATAACACACAGTGCCGACACTGACTACCTAACCTGCTTACACCAGGACCCACCCCCCTACACACTGGAAGTACTGCCCCTCTTTGTCAAGTTTGCCTAAGTCCCAGTGAAGTAGGCCACTTCCCCAGAAGACAAGCAGAAACCCCTACCCACACCATATCTTCTGGCCAGTGATCATTGCAAGACTTCAGTTTTAGTGGAAGTAGCATCAGGTCTCATTTAACAAGCAGAATAGAGTATACCTAGTTAAACTCACCACATCTGGCTAAGGACCAAACACTCCCCCTTCAGGTAAGGAGAGCATCTGCAGATGAATAGCCTGAGGGATAGAAGGTCCAAAACACAGCAGCAGAATGCACATATCACACACCAGAGAAACTCACTGAAGCACCAGGCCCTGGACACTATATGACCTTTCTTAATGAAGCCATTATTCCCAGGAGCTGCAAACATAACAGGCTTTTCTAACACAGAGAAAAAGACAGAGACATAGACAAAATTATAATACAGAAGAATTTATCCCAAGTGAAATAACAAAATAATGTCAGGGCCAGAGATCTAACTGAAACAGATATAAGTAATATGCTTGGTGGAGAATTTCAAGCAACAATCATAAGGATACTCATTGAGGTTGAGTAAAGAATGGAAGAATTGAGGGAGTTCCTTACCACGAAAAAGAAAAGAGTTAAAAAGGAAATTAAAATGAAATAACTGACTTTGGAAACATAGATCATGTAAAGAACACAAGTATGGAAGAAGCAGAGGAATCAATAAGTGATAAAGAAGACAAAATAGTAGAAAACAATGAGATTAACGAAAGAGGGAAATAATTATGGAAACTAAGAACACACTTAAAGAACTCAGCAATGGTCCAAAACATAATAGCATTTGTATTATAGGAGTCCCAGAAAAAGAAGAGAGAGAAGAGAGGACAGAAAATTTATTTAAGAAAATAATAGCTGAAAATATCCTTAACCTGGGGAAGGAAGCAGACAACCACATCCAGAAGCCACAGAGACGTCGTGCTGAAATCAACAAAAGTAGGCCAATACAAATACATGCTGTAATTAAATTTTCAAAATAGAGAGATTAAAAAAAATAAGCCTTTAAAAGTGGCATCACAAAAGAAGTCCCTAAATTACAAGGCAAGACTCATTAAGACTAACTAGAGATCTCTCAACAGAAACATGGGAAGACAGAAGGGAGTGAAATTATATATTAAAAGTGCTGAATGGGAAAAGTCTGCAAACAAAAATAATCTATCTGCCAGGGCTATCATTAAGAATAGAAGAGGTAATGGGGTGCCTGGGTGGCTCAGTGGGTTAAGCCTCTGCCTTCTGCTCAGGTCATGATCCCAGGGTCCTAGGATCGAGCCCCACATCTGGCTCTCTGGCAGCGGGGAGCCTGCTTCTTCCTCTCTCTCTGCCTGTCTCTCTGCCTACTTGTGATCTCTCTCTCTGTCAGATAAATAAATACATTCTTTAAAAAAAAGAATAGAAAAGGTAATATTTTCTCAGACAAACAAAAACTAAAGGAGTTTGTGACGATTTAACCAGCCCTACAAGAAATATTAAAGGGAAATGTTGAGTGGGAAGGAAGTTGAAACTGACAAAAACAAGAAAGGAATTGAGTAAGACAGAAAAAGATGGAAAAATATTCCATGCTCATGGATTGGAAGAATAAAACTGTTAAAATGTCTCTTCTGCCCTGAGAAATATACACATTCAAGCAATCCCCATCAAAATACCATCAACATTTTTCACAGAGCTGGAACAAAAAATCCTAAAATTTGTGTGGAATGAGAAAGATCTTAAATTGCCAAAGGAATCTTGAGAAAGAAAACCAAAGCTAGTGGCATCACAATTTCAGATTTCAAGCTCTATTGCAAAGCTATAATCATCAAGACAGTATGATACTGACATGAAAACACACATAGGTAAATGGAACAGAATATGGACTACAAATTAACCCTCAACTCTAAGGTCAACTAATCTTTAATGCAGCAGGAAAGAATATACAATGGAAAAAAGACAGTCTCTCCAACAAATGGTGTTGGGAAAATTGGACAGCCACATGCAGAAGAATGAAAATGGACCACTTTCCTACACCATACACAAAAATAATTCAAAATGGATGAAAGAACTAAATAGACAGGAATCCATCAAAATCCTAGAGAAGAACACAGGCAGTAACCTCTTTGACATTGTCCATATCAACTTCTTACTAGATATGGCTCCCGATGAAAGAAAAGGTAAAGGAAAAGGAAAAGGAAAAAAAATAAAACTATCTGAATAGTTTATTAATCTGAATCAGATTAAAAAGCTTCTGCACAGTGAGGGAAAAAAAAAAAAAAAACTAACAGGCAACCTTCAGAGTGGGAGACACTATTTGCAAATGTTATATCTGATAATGTTAGTATCCGAAATATACACAGAACTTATAAATCTCAACCCCCATAAAATAAATAATGCAGTTAAAAATGGACAGAAGACATACATGCACAGACATTTTTCTGAATAAGACATACAGATGGCTGACACATGAAAGGATGCTCAGCATCATTCATCTTCAGGGAGATACAAATCAAAACTACAATGAGGTATCATCTCACATCCTTCAGAATAGCTAAAATTAACAACACAGGAAATAACAGGTGTTGAAGAGAATGCAGAGAAAAGGGAATCCTCTTATACTGTTGGTAGGAATGCAAACTGGTGTAGCTACCCAGGAATATAGTAAGAAGGTTTCTCAAAATGTCAAAAATTGAGCTACCAATGGTCCATTAGTTGTGCTACTAGGTATTTACCAAAGAGTATAAAAATAGTAATTTAAAGGGATACATGCACCTTAATGTTTATGGCAACATTATCCATAATAGCTAAATTATGGAAAGAGCCCAAGTGTCCATTGATGACAGACTGGATAAGGCAAAATTGGGGTGTGTATGTGTGTGTGTGTATATATATATACATACATATATATATAGTGGAATATTACTCAACCATCAAAAAGAATGAGATCTTGCCATTTGCAACATCATGGGTGGAACTAAAGAGCATTATACTAAGCAAAATAAATCAGTGAGAGAAAGACAAATATCATATGATTTCACTCATATGTAGAACTTAAGAAGAAAACAAATGAAAATAGGTGGGGAAAAAAAGAGGAAAACAAAGAAACTGAGTCTTAATTATAGAGAACGTACTGATGTTTACCATAAAAGAGGTGGCTGAGGGGAATGGGTTAAAGTGGTGACAGGGATTAAGGAGTCCACTTGTGTGTGCACTGGGTGTTAAATGTAAGTGATGAATCAAATAATGATTGTACATACTCGCCTGAGTTGAGAAGAGAGTGCAGGATATCAGAGGGAGCCTTTACAAAGATATAAAATAAGCTAATCAAGAGATGAACCCAATTAAAAACTAAAATATACACTTGATGAAGTAAAAAGCAGGCTAGATTAAGTCAAGGAATAAATTAAAAATGTGGAAGACAGTAATTTAAAGTAAAAAACTCAACAACTGAGAAGAAAATAATTATCCAAATTGAGAATACACTAAGGGAAATCAGTGACTCCATCAAGTGTAATCACATTCACGTTATAAGATTCCCAGAAAAAGGATAAGGGGACACAAAATTTATTTGAAGAAATGATAGCTGAAATCTTCCCTAATAATGGTAAGGAAATGGATTTCTAGTTCCAAGAGGCACAGAGATTCACCCCCCAAATATCAATTCCAGGATGTCCACTTAAAGACACATAGTAATTAAAATGGACAGGACTATTCTATTCAGCAAGGTTATCATTTTGAATAGAAGGAGAGGTAAAGGGTTTCTCGGAAATGATATACTATAGGAGTCCATGACCATAAAACTATCCCTACAAGAAATATTAAAGGGGACACCTTGAGTGGAAAGGAAAAAACATAAATGAAAGTATAAAATATAAGTATATTTGTAAAAATCAGTCAAGGGATTCTTAACATGAAGAATGCAAAATATGACAACATACATCTAATATGTGGGAAGGAGAAGAATAAATAATGGTTTCAAATTAAGTGACCATCAAGTTACTATAGATTGCTATGCATATGATGATACATACAAACCAAATGGTAACAACAAATCAAAATCCAGTAATAGATATTCCAAGAATAAACAGAAATGAATCCATGTACATCATTCAAGAAAATATGCAAACCATTAAAGACCGCAAAACAAGAAAGGATCAGAGAAAAACTACAAACACAAAATGACAATAAATACATATCTATTGATAATTAGATCGAATATAAGTGGAATAAATGTTCCAATCAAAAGGCATGGGGTGACAAAGTGGGAAAAAAGATGCATTTAAGTTCTGCCTACAAGAGACTCATTTCAGAATGAAAGACACCTGCATATTGAAAGTGAGGGATAGAAAAACAATTACCATGCAGTGGGCATCAAAAGAAAGCAATAATAATAATACTTACATAGGACAAAGTAGGCTTTACACCTAATTATAACAAGAGACAAAGAAGTGCAATCTATAATAATAAAGGGGACAATCCAACAAGAAGATATAACAATTACAAACATTTATGCACCCAACAGAGAGCACCCAAATACATTAATCAGTTAATAGCATACATAAAGAGACTAATAATTTTTTAAAAAATTTTTAATTTATTTATTTGTCAGAGAGAGGGAGAGAGAGCGAGCACAGGCAGACAGAGTGGCAGGCAGAGTCAGAAGCAGGCTCCCTGCTGAGCAAGGAGCCCGATGTGGGACTCGATCCCAGGACGCTGGGATCATGACCTGAGCCGAAGGCAGCCGCTTAACCAACTGAGCCACTCAGACGTCCCTAAAGAGACTAATTAATAGTAATACATTAATAACAGCAGACTTTAACGCTCTATGTATAACAAAGGACAGATCATCCAAACAAAAAATAATCAACATGGAAATAA
This sequence comes from Mellivora capensis, assembly GCA_004024625.1. Classification (NCBI taxonomy): domain Eukaryota; kingdom Metazoa; phylum Chordata; class Mammalia; order Carnivora; family Mustelidae; genus Mellivora; species Mellivora capensis. Next base: position 27,534 of record PISX010018772.1, on the reverse strand, counting down.
TGGCTTTGAATGACATACTGGACCAGATGAATGTAACAGGTATATTCAGAATATTCCATGTTAAACCATCAGAATATACATTATTTTCAAGTGCATATGGAACATTTTCTAGAAGAGATCACATATTAGGCCATAAGACATGTATCAACAAATTAAAAAAGAATGAAGTCACACCATGCATCTTTTTCTGACCAAAATGCTATGAGATCAGAAATCAGTCACAAGAAAAGTTCTGAAAAGACCACAAAGTCACGGAGGTTAAATAATGTGCTACTGAACAATTAATGTCTCAATGAACAAATCAAAGAAGAAATTAAAAATTACATGGAAACAAATAGAAATGAAAACACAATAGTCCAAAATCTTTGAGATGCATCAAAAGTAGTTCCATGATGGAAGTTTATAACAATACAGGCCTACCACAAGAAGCAAGAAAAATCTCCAATAAACAACATAATTGTACACATAAAGGAGCTAGAAAAATGAGAAATGGAACTTAAAACCAGGAAAAGGATGGGAATAATAGAGATTAGAGGAGAAATAAATGATATAAAACAAAACAAAAACAAAAATTAGGAAAGATCAATGAAACCAGGAGCTAGTTCTTTGAAAAAAAATAACATTGATAACTCCCTAGCCAAACTAATCAAAAAGAAAAGAGAAGGGACCCAAATAAATAAAATCACAAATTACAGAGGAGAAATAATAAACAACAACACAGAAATACAAACACTTGTAATATAATATTATGAAAAACTGCATGCTAAAAATTTGAACAACTTAGGAGAAATTGATAAATTCCTAGAAATATATATCCAACCAAAATTGAAAGGGGAAAAATAGATTATTTGAACAAACAAATTACCAGCAAGAAGATTAAATCATTAATCAAAAACTCTCTCTCTCTCTCACACACACACACACAAAATCCAGGACCTGATGGATTAACAGGGGAATTCTACCAAACAAAAAAGTTAATACTCATTTTGTTAAAACTACTGAAAAAAATAGAAAATGGAGGGAAACTTCCAAATTCCAAATTCCAAATTCATTCTATGAGGCTAGCATTACTCTGATAGCAAAACTAGAAAAAGGCACCACTGGGGGTAAGGGAAGAGCTACGGGCCAATATCTCTGAGGCACAGAGTTGGAAAAATCTTCAATAAAATAATAACAAACTGTATCTAACAGTAAATTTAAAAAATCATTCGCAATGATCGAGTTGAATTTATTTCCAGGTTGCAAGTGTGGTTCAAAATTCTCATATCAATTAGTGTGATACATTACATCAATAAAAGAAAGGATAAAAACCATATGATTATTTCAGTAGATACAGAAAAAGCATTTGATAAAGTACAACATCCACTTATCATAAAAACCTTCAATAAGGGGTGCCTGGGTGGCACTGTCAGTTAAGTGTCTGACTCTTGGTTTGGGCTCAGGCCATTATCTCAGTGTTCTGAGATTGAGCCTCATGTCAGGCTCCAGGCTCAGAGTGGAATCTGCTTGAGATCCTCTCCCCCCCTCTGCCCCTACCACTTACCTTTGCTCTCTCTCTCTCTCTCTTTCTCACACACACACACATAAATAAATCTTAAAAAAAAACCTTCAAAAGTGGGTTTAGAGGGAATGTTCTTGAATATAACAAAGGTCATATATGAAAAACTCATAGCTAGTATTATGCTCAATGGGAAATAACTGAGAGCTTTCCCCCTAATGTCAGGAACAAGACAGGGATTGTCCACTTTCACCACTATTATTTATCATAGTACTGGAAATCCTAGACACAGCATTCAGGCAGCAAAAAGAAATAAAGGACATTCAATTTCATAATGAAGAAGTAAAACATTACCTATTTTCATATAGTATGATGCTATATACAGAAAACCCAAAAGACTCTGCCAAAAATACTACTAGAACTGATAAGTGAATTCAGTAAAGTCACAGGATACAAAATCAATGTACAGAAATCTCTTGAACTTATGTATACTATTAATGAAGTAGCAGAGAAAAAGAAACTAAAAAATGAATCCCATTTACATTTATAACAAAAATAATAAAATGCATAGGAAGAAACCTACACAGGAGTGAAAAATCTGTATTCTGATGAAGGAAACTAAAAGTGGCACAAAGAAATGGAAAAAAAATCTGATTTAGCCAGATTAAAAGGAGAGAGATGATACAAATTATCAATATCAGAAATAAGAGTCATTTTTGATCACATGAACATTAAATACCTATTAAAGGAATACTCTGATCAACCCTACATCTACAAATTTGATAACAGATACAATGAGCATTTTATTGATTCACAATTATCAAAACTCACTTGAGTAGAAATAAAGGGAATATCCTTATAATACAATAACTTGAATTAATAATTTAAAATCTTACAAAATTTTTATTATTATTGCCATCTAATTTCTCTTATTACAAAACATTTATTTAGTTGGGATATTTCTCTATTTCCAGGTTTGTATGTGAAGCTACCATATACTCTTCTCTTTCTTTATCCCAGATTATCAAGTGAGAAACTTATTTTTGTTTCCTGTGGTTGGGAGAAGGAAGGCATATCTAAGAGTGAAGATAGATTGGGTCTTAAAAACCTATAAGTACAGCTTAATTCAGGGAAAATCTAAGGAGGGGCTGAACAGTAAACTTTAAATAATGTATGCTTTTATTTAAAAATTTTTGTATCACTTGTAAGATTATTTTTTAAAAATTAGCCTGGTAATATGGGTTGCCTTGGTTAATCTGTTGAAGTATATATAGACATACATATATAAAAAATGTTGCCTACATATATACTTAAAAATAGCAAGAAACTAGGTAGAAGAGAAGTTGGATTGTAGATTATATGATTTAGGGGTTACCTGTTAAATGGGTCCTCTTCTTATTATTCATGATTCCAAATAGGAGTTACGCTTTGCTGTTTAGCTCTCTGTCCTGATCAATGTGTAGCCATTTTCCAAGGCTTTTGAGCACTATCCATGGTTTATACAAGACAGACACTGGGCACATATTATTTACTAAAATGTAAATAAATTTTGTGTGTGGTCATGCTTGTGTATCTATGTGTGTGTGTGTGTACATGATTTCTTGAGATTTTCATTCTTTGAAGGTATGATGCTATCATAATTCTAGTGCTGTTGATGAGAGGTGGGGTATTTGCCTAGTTGGCCTCTTGTAAAAAGGAATGCATTTTCAAATAATCAACAAGGCTAATAATGGTATGGCTCAAGCTCACTGCCATATTGCATAGGTTCACAACTTAATTTTGGAAATATTTCTAAGTCAAAATTAATGTGAGTAATCTGAGATACTGTGCTTATTTTATTTGATTCATTTGCATAAAAGACATTGAAAAAATTTGAAGTTGAAACTTTCTTGAAAAATAGAAAATCTTAAAAGCATGAAGAGAAAATAAATCCTAACATCACATGGTAAGACCCATAAGGCTAACTGGAGATTTCTCAACAGAAAAATGGCAAGGCAGAATGGAGTAGCATGATACATTCAAAATGTCGAATGGCAAAAAATTGCAGCCAACAATACACTATCCAGAAAAGTTGTCATTCAAAATACAAGGAGAGTTAGTTTCCCAGACAAACAAAAACTAAAGGAGTTTGTGATCAATAAACCAGCACTACAAGAAATATTAAAGGGAACGCTGAGTGCAAACAGGAGACCAAAAGTGAAAAAGACAAGAAAGGATCCGGTAAAAATCCCGTGAAATAATGAAAAAACAACAACAACAACAAGTAATACAATTGGAAAATAGTTCATGTCTACCACTAATTACTCTGAATGTTACTGGATTACAAACTATAATCAAAATATGTAAGGTGTCAGAATGGATAAAAACAGAAGGGCTATTTGTATGCTGTCTACAATAGACTCATTTAAGACCTAAATACAACTACAGAATGAAAGTAAGGGGATGGAGAAACATTTCTCAAGAAGTCAGATATCAAAAAAAGCTGGAGTACCAGTACTTACATCAGGAAAACTAGACTTGAAAATAAAGACTATAACAAGAGATGAAGAGAGGCACTATATCATAATAAGAGGGACAATCCAACAAGAAGATATCACAATTTTAAATAATTATGCCCTCAATATGAAAGCACCAAAATATTAAAAAAAGAACAGTAAACATGAAGGAACTAATTGATAATAATACAATAATAGTAGAGAACTTTAACACCTGACTTACATCAATGGACAGATCATCTAAACAGAAAATAAATAAGGAAAACTGACTTTGAATGACACACTGTACCAGGTGGACTTAACAATGTATTCAGGACTTTTGATCCCAAAATATCAGAATCCACATTCTTTTTAAGAGCATATGGTGCATTCTACAGAATAGATAACAAGTTAAGTCACAAAACAAGCATGAAGAAATGCAAAATGTCAAAATCAGATCATGTAGCTTTTCAGACCACAATGCTATGAAACTAGAAGTCAACCATAAGAAAAAATGGGGAAAGACAACAAATCCATGGAAGTTAAACAAAATGTTACTAAACAATGAATGGGTCAACCAGAAAACCAAAGAAATTTAAAATCACATGGAAAGAAATAAAAATAAAAACACAATGGTCCAATAAATTGAGGATACAGCAAATGTCATCCTAAAATGGATGTATATAACAATGCAAGCCTTCCTTAAGAAGCAAGAAAAGTTTCAAATAAAAAACCTAACCAGAGGGAGAGACAAACCATGAGAGATGGTGGACTCCAAGAAACAGGCTGAGGGTTATAGAGGGGATGGGGTTGAAGGGATGGGTGAACTTGTGGTGGGAATTAAAGAGGGCTCGTGTTGCATGGAGCACTGGGTAAACAATAAATTTTGGAATGCTACATCAAAAACTAATGATGTATTGTATGGTGACTAACATAACACAATATACAAAAACAAAAGTAATCTTACACATAGGGAGCTTAAAAAAGAAAAAGACATGAGTCCTAAAACCAAGCTTGAGGAAGGAAATAATAAAAATTAGAGCAGAAACAAATGACATAGAAACTAAGAAAAACAAACAAACAAACAACGCCAATAGAATAGATCAATAAAACTTAGAGCAGATTCTTTAAAAAATAATAAGCATATTCATAAACTTCTATCCAGACTTATCAAAAACAAAAGACAATGAACCCAAATGAATAAAATTACATATAAGAGAGCAGAAATAACCACCAAAACCTCATAAATACAAATAATTATGAGATTATCATAAAAATTATCCATTTTTTCCAAGTAGTCCAATTCATTGACATATAAAGTCCTACAAATGTATAAACTATCAAAACTGAAACAGGGTGAACCTGGGGTGGCTATTATGGAGGGCACGTATTGCATGGAGCCCTGGGTGTGGTGCATAAACAATGAATTCTGGAACACTGAAAAGAAATTTAAAAAATAAATGAAGATTTAAAAAAAAACTGAACCAGGAAGAAATAAAAAAACTTGACAGACCAAGAAACAGTAAAGAAATTGAATCAGTAATCAAATAACGTCCCAACAACAACAAAAATCCAAGTCAAATGGCTTCACAGGCAATTTGTGGAGCATAACAAATAACACGGAGGACATGGGGAGATGGAGAGGAGAAGGGAATTGAGGGAAACTGGGGGGGAGATGAACCATGAGAGACTATAGACTCTGAAAAACAACCTGAGGGTTTTGAAGGGGTGGGGGGTGGGAGGGTGGGGGAGCCAGGTGGTGGGTATTGTGGAGGGCACGCATTGCATGGAGCACTAGGTGTGGTGTAAAACTATGAACTCTGTTACGCTGAAAAGAAATAAAAAAAAAAAATCTACCAAACATTTAAAGAAGAGTTAATATCTATTCTTCCCAAACTATTAGAAAAAATGCAAATGGAAGGAAAACTTCCAAATGCATTCTATGAAGCTAGAATTACACTAATAACAAAACCAGATAAAGACTCCACTTAAAAAGAGAGGTAGAGGCCAATATCCTTGATGAATTTGGATGCAAAAGTTCTCAATAAAATAAGAGAAAACCAAATCCTACAACAAATTTTTAAAAAGCGTTCAAGTGGGAGTTATTCCTCTTTGCAAAGTTTGTTCAATATTCACTTATCAGTGTGATACACCATGTTAGTAAAAGATATAATAAGAACCATATGATCCTCTCATTAGGCACAGAAAAAGTATTTGACTAACTACAACATCCAATCATGATAAAAACCCTCAACAAGGTAAGGATAGAGGGAACATACCTCAACATAATAAAAACTGCATATGAAAAACACACATCTAACATCCTCCTCAATGAGAAAAAAACAGAACTTTTCTTCTACTTTCAGGAAAAATACAGGGATGTGCACTCTCACTACTGTTATTTAGCATAACATTGGAATTCCTACCCACAGCAGTCAGACAACAAAATTAAATAAAAGGCATACAAATCAGCAGGGAGATATAAAACTTTCATTATTTGTCAAAGATATGGTACTCCAGGGAGCAAATACCTTATCAAAAAGGAGAATTACAGACAAATATCCCTGATGAACATGGGTGCCAAAATAGTCAACAAGATCCTCGTAAATAGGAGCCAACAGTACAGTAAAAGGATTATCCACCAGGACATGTAGGATTTATTCCTGTGATGTAAGGGTATTTCAACATTGGAAAAAAAATCAATGTAATAAAGCACATCAATAAAAGAAAACACAAGAACCATATGATCCTCTCAGTTGATGCAGAAAAGGCATTTTACAAAATACAACATACGTTTCTGATTAAAACTTTACAGAGTATAGGGACAGAGGGAACATTCCTCAATATCATAAAAACCATCTATGAAAAGCCTACACTGAATATCATTATCAATGGGGAAAAGCTGAGAGCTTTTCTGTTAAGATGGGAACATGACAGGGATGCCCAATCTCACCACTATTATTCAACAGAGTGCCAGAAGTCCTAGCATCTGCAATCAGACAACAAAAAGAAATAAAAGACATCCAAATTGGCAAAGAAGTCAAAGTCTCCCTCTTCACAGGTGGCATGATATTTTATGTGGAAAACCCAAAAGACTCCACCCCCAAATTACTAGAACTCATACAGCAATTCAGCAATGTTGCAGGATACAAAATCAATGTACAGAAATCAGTTGATTTTCTATACAATAACCTTACTGTAGAAAGAGAAATTAAGGAATCGACTCCATTCAAAATAGCAACAAAAATCACAGGCTACCTAGGGATAAACCTAACCAAAGAGGTAAAGAATCTATAGTCTAGAAACTACAAAACACTTACAAAAGAAATTGAGGAAGACACAAAAAGATGGAAAAACATTCCATGCTCATGGACTAGAAGAAAAAAAAAATGTTAAAATGATTATCCTTCCCAGGGCGATTTATACTTTCAGTGCCACCCATATTAAAAAAACCTCTTGAAGGGGCGCCTGGGTGGCTCAGTGGGTTAAAGCCTCTGCCTTCGGCTCAGGTCATGATCCCAGGGTCCTGGGATCAAGCCCCACATCGGGCTCTCTGCTCAGCAGGGAGCCTGCTTCCTCCTCTCTCTTTGCCTGCCTCTCTGCCTACTTGTGATCTCTGTCTGTCAAATAAATAAATAAAATCTTAAAAAAAAAAAACCTCTTGAAAATACAGAACAAACAACATTAAAATTTGTATGGAACTAGAAAAGACCCCAAATTTCCAAGGGAATGATGAAAAAGAAAAACAAAGCTGGGGGCACAAGCTTTGAAGTTGCCTGACTTCAAGCTATATGACAAAGCTGTGATCACCAAGACAATGGTATTGGCACAAAAACAGTTACATAGTCCAGTGGAACAGAGTAGAGAGTCCAGATATGGACTTGCAACTCTATGTTTAACTAATATTTGACAAATCAGGAAAAAATATCCAATGATTAAAAGACAGTCTCTTCAACAAGTAGTGTTGGGAAAATTGGGCAGCTACATATAGAAGAATGAAACTGGACTATTCCCTTATACCATACACAAAGATAAACTCAAAATGTTTGAGAGACCTCAATGTGAAACAAGAAGCCATCAAAATCCTAGAGAAAGACATCAGTCACGGTAACATCTTTCAAGACACATCTCCAAAGGCAAGTGAAACAAAAGCAAAAATGAACCATTGGGACTTAATCAAGATAAAACCTTCTGCACGGCAAAGGAAACAGTCAACCAAACTAAGAGGTAGCCCACAGGATGGGAAAAGATATTTGAAAACAACATTACAGATAAAGGGCTGATATCCAAGATCTATAAAGAACTTCTCAAGCTCAACACTCAAAAATACAAATAACCCAGGCAAAAAATGGGCAGAAGACATGAACAGACACTTCTCCAAAGAAGACATACAAATGGCTAACAGACACATGACAAAGTGCTCCACATCACTAGCCATCAGGGAACTACAAATCAAAACCATAATGAGATACCACCTTAAACCATTAAAAATTTGGGATGGCAAAAATTAACAAAACAGGAAACAACAAATGTTGGTGAGGATGTGGAGAAAAGGGAACACTCCTACTCCGTTAGTAGAAATGCAAGCTGGTACATTCACTTTGGAAAACAATATGGAGGTTCATCAGGATTTTAAAAATAGAGCTGCTCTATGACCCAGCAATTGCACTAACAGTATTTACCCCAAAGATACAGATGTAGTGAAAAGAAGGGGCACATGCATCTCAATGTTCTTATCAGCAATGTCCACAATAGCCAAAATGTGGAAGGAGTCGAGATGACTTTCAACAGATGAATGTATAAAGAAGATGTGGTAAATATATAAATGGAATATTATTCAGCTGTCAGAAAGGATGAATACCCAACATTTGCATCGACATGGATGGAACTGGAGAGGATTATGTTAAATGAAGAAAGTTAATCAGAAAAAGACGATTATTATATGGTTTCAGTCATAAGTGGAAAATAAGCAATAGCATGGAGGACCAAAGAGGAAGGGAGGGAAATATGAAAAGGGAGAAATCAGAGAGAGAGATGAATAATGAGAGACTATGGACTTCAGGATAAAACCTCAGTGTTTCAAAGGGAAGGGAGCTGTAGGGAGGAGGTAACAGGGTGATGGGTATTAAGGAGGGCAAGTGTTGTGATGAGCACTGGGTGTTAATACATAAATAATGAATCATTGAACACTACATCAAAAACTAATGATGTGGGGTGCCTGGGTAGCTCAGTGGGTTAAGCCTCTGCCTTCGGCTCAGGTCATGATTTCAGGGTCCTGGGATCGAGCCCTGTATCAGGCTCTCTGCTCAGAAGGGAGCCTGCTTCCCCCACCCCCTCTGCCTGCCTCTCTGCCTACTTGTGATCCTTCTTTCTCTGTCAAATAAATAAATAAAATCTAAAAAAATTAAACAAACTAATGATGTACTATACAGTGGCTAACTGAACACAATAAACAAAAAATAATTTACTTTTTTGTGTTAAATTTTATTTTATTTAATTAAGAACATTTTGTTATTCAAGATAAACTATTAAAGAATAAAAAGAAAAAAAACGACAGAGGGAAGATATTTGCAAAACACATAACTCAAAATTAGCTCATATCTGAAATGTATAAGAAATGACTATACATCAATAAGTAAAAAAGTAAGTCAGTAAAAGAAAATGGACAAAAGGTTGGAATTAGTTACATCAGAAAAAATCTGAATGACTAATTAATCCAATAAAAGGACTCAATCTAATTAGAAATGAGGAAAATTAAAAAATACATTCATTATAATATACCACAACAACACACCAATGAACAAAAATTGAAAGTCTAACTGAAAAACTGACAAGGATGGCATAATAAAAATTGCCTTAAACAACAGGGGAAATTGCTAATATCCATTAAAGTATATCACATGCATAATGTATGATCTAACAATTCTACTCCAAAGTGAATATGTTAGAATAGGTGTGCATAAATAGGAATATTCATTATAGCCAAAAGAGTGGAAACAACCAAAAGGCCATCAGCAGCAGAGTGAATATGTAAATTGTTATAGTCATACAATGACCTATCCTACAGCCATAAAAATGAATAAACTAGAATAAATGAATAAACACTTAACAAGGATGAGCCTTAAAAATCCATCAGAATCATAGAGGAGAACATAGGCAGTAACCTCTTTGATATCAGCCACAGCAACTTCTTTCAAGATATGTCTCCAAAGGCAAAGGAAACAAAAATGAAAATGAACTTTTGGGACTTCATCAAGATCAAAATCTTCTGCACAGCAAAGGAAACAGTCAACAAAACAAAGAGGCAACCCACGGAATGGGAGAAGATATTTGCAAATGACAGTACAGACAGAAGGTTGATATCCAGGATCTATAAAGAACTTCTCAAACTCAACACACACAAAACAGATAATCATGTCAAAAAATGGGCAGAAAACATGAACAGACACTTCTCCAATGAAGACATACAAATGGCTATCAGACACATGAAAAAATGTTCATCATCACTAGCCATCAGGGAGATTCAAATAAAAACCACATTGAGATACCACCTCACACCAGTTAGAATGGCCAAAATTAGCAAGACAGGAAACAACGTGTGTTGGAGAGGATGTGGAGAAAGGGGAACCCTGTTACACTGTTGGTGGGAATGCAAGTTGGTGCAGCCACTTTGGAAAACAGTGTGGAGATTCTTTAAGAAATTAAAAATAGAGCTTCCCTATGACCCTGCAATTGCACTACTGGGTATTTACCCCAAAGATACAGATGTAGTGAAAAGAAGGGCTATCTGTACCCCAATGTTTATAGCAGCAATGGACATGGTCGCCAAGCTGTGGAAAGAACCAAGATACCCTTCAATGGGTGAATGGATAATGAAGATGTGGTCCACATACACTATGGAGTATTATGCCTCCATCAGAAAGGATGAATACGCAAATTTTGTATCAACATGGATGGGACTGGAAGAGATTATTCAGAGTGAAATAAGTCAAGCAGAGAGAGTCAATTATCATATGGTTTCGCTTATTTGTGGAACATAAGGAATAACATAGAGAACATGGGGAGATGGAGAGGAGAAGGGAGTTGTGGGAAATTGGAAGGGGAGATGAACTGTGAGAGACTATAGACTCTGAAAAACAACCTGAGGGTTTTGAAGGGGCAGGGGGTGGGAGGTTAGGGGAACCAGGTATGGGTATTATGGAGGGCACATATGGCATGAAGCACTGGGTGTGGTGCACAAACAATGAATTCTTTTACGCTGAAAAGAAATTAATTAAAAAAAACACAAAGTAAAACAAAAGAAAACGGTCATTAAAAAATACATACTATTCCATTTTCAACTCTACTGTTTAAGAATTCACTTTTACTCATGAAAGACTATTTTCAAAAAATGCAAGGAATCTATTACCAAAAAAATATTAAAAAATGCTTACTCTTAAGTGAGAAGGGTAGAACTATCCCTAAGAAGCAAAAGACAGAGAGCTACTGGCTTATTAACAAATTCTATGGATATTTGCTTTACCGTAAGTCATTAAGTTGTACGTGTATTTGTTTTTTTAGCAATAGATTTTAATATAAAAGCATATAAAATGTTTATTGATAGAGTTTCAGACTTCACATTCAGTAACCTGTAGGAAACTATTCCTTGTTGAGCTTGTAAATTTCAATATCCAAGAAGAATGTCCACAATTATATTAAAAAGCTTTAAAATACTCTTCACTTTTCCAATGCCATGTCTGTATGATGCCAGATTATCTTCATATACTTTATTTTTTAAAAATATGTTTCAATTTCTCAGGGTTCCAAGAATCATTGTTTATGCACCACACCCAGTGCTCCATGCAATATGTGCCCTCCTTAAAACCCACCACCAAGCTCACACATCCCTCCAACCCCCGCCTTCCAAAACCCTCAGTTTGTTTCTCAGAGTCCACAGTCTCTCATGGTTTGTTTCCCCCTCTGATTTCCCCCAACTCAGTTCTTCTCTCCATCTCCCAATATGCTCCATGTTATTCCTTATACTCCACAAGTAAGTGAAACCATATGAGAATTGACTTTCTCTGCTTGACTGATTTCACTCAGCATAATCTCCTCCAGTACCGTCCATGTTCATACAAAAGTTGGATATTCATCCTTTCTGATGGAGACATAATACTCCATTGTATATATGGACCATATCTTCTTTATCCATTTGTCTTTTGAAGGGCATCTTGGCTCTTTCCACAGTTTGGTGACGGTAGCCATTGCTGCTATGAACATTGGAGTACAGATGGCCCTTCTTTTCACTACATCTCTATCTTTGGGGTAAACACCCAGTAGTTCAATTGCAGGGTCATAGGTTAGCTCTGTATTTAATTTCTTAAGGAATCTCCCCATTGTTTTCTAACGTGGATGCACCAACTTGCATTCCCACCAACACATGCTGTTTACTGTCTTGTTAATTTTGGCCATTCTAAATGGTGTAAGATGGTATCTCAATGTGGTTTTGATTTGAATCTCCGTGATGGCTAATGATGATGAACATTTTTTCATGTGTCTGTTAGCCATTTGTAAGTGTCTTCCTTGGAGAAGTGTCTGTTCATGTCTTCTGCCCATTTTTGGCATAATTATCTGGTTTGTATGTGTAGAGTTTGGTGAGTTCTTTAGTTCTTAGATATCAGCCCTTTGCCTGTAGTGTCATTTGCAAATATCTTCTTCCATTTCGTGGGTTGCCTCTTTGTTTTGTCATATGTTTCCTTTGCTGTGCAGAAGCTTATGATCTTGATTAAGTCCCAAAAGTTCATTTTAGCTTTTGTTTCCTTTGCTTTTGGTGACATGTCTTGAAAAATGTTGCTGTGGCCAATGTCAAAGACGTTACTTTCTACACGCTCCTCTAGGATTTTGATAGATTTCTACCTCACTTTGAGGTCTTTTATCCATTTCGAGTTTGTCATTGTGATTGGTGTAAGAGAGTCGTCGAGTTTCATTCTTCTACACATAGGTGTCCAATTTTCCCAGCACCATTTATTGAACCGACTGTGTTTTTTCAATAAAACACAGTCTTTTCCTGCTTTGTCAAAGATTATTTGACCATAAAGTTGTGGGTCCATATCTGGGCTCTCTACTCTGTTCCACTGGTCTTTGTGTCTGTTTTTGTTGCCAGTACCATGTCTTAGTGATCACAGCTCTGTAGTAAAGCTTGAAATCAGGCAACATAATGCCTGCAGTTTTGTTTTGCTTTTTCAAATTTTCCTTAGCAATTCAGGGTTTTTTCTGGTTCCATACAAATTTTAGGATTGCTTGTGCCAGTACTTTGAAAAATGTTGGTGGAATTTTGGCAAGGATGACATTGAAAGTTTAGATCGCTCTGGGTGGTATTGACATTTTAACCATGTTTATTCTTCCAATCAATGGCATTGGCTGTTTTTCCATCTTTTCGTGTATTCTTTAATTTTTTTCATGAGTGTTCTGTAGTTCCTCACACATAGATCCTTTACCTCTCTGGGTAGATTTATTCCTAGGTATCTTTTGGCTTTTGGTGTTATAGTAAATGGAATTGATTCTCTAATTTCCCTTTCTATATTTTCATTGTTAGTATATAAGAAAGCAACTGATTCCTATACAATGATTTTGTATCCTGCCACATTACTGAATTTCTCTATGAGTTCTAGTAGTTGAAATGAACTCTTTCAGGTGAAGTCTTTTGGATTTTCCATTTGAAGTATCATGTTGTCTGCAAAGAGAGAGTTTTACTTCTTCTTTGCCAGTTTGAATAACTTTTGTTTCTTTGTGTTGTCTGATTGCTGTTGCTAGGACTTCTAGTACTATGGTGAACAACAGTGGTGAGAGTGGTCATCTTTGTCGTGTTCCTGATCTCAGTGGGAAGGCTTTCACCTTTTCCCCATTGAGGATGATGTTTGCTGTGGGTTTTTCATAGATAGATTTTATGAAGTTGAGGAATGTTCCCTCTGTCCCTATACTTTGAAGAGTTTTAATCAGGAATGGATGCCATATTTTGTCAAATACTTTTTTGGCATCAATTGAGATGACCATGTGGTTCTTCTCTCTTCTCTTATTGATTTATTCTCACATGATGATTGATTTGTGAGTGTTGAAACACCTTTGCATAACAGGAATAAATACAACCTGGTCATAGCATATAATCTTTTTAATGTACTGTTGGATCCTATTAGCTAGGATCTTGTTGAGAATATTAGCATCCAGATTCATCAGGGATATTGGTCTGAAACTCTCTTTTTTGGTGGTGTCTTTGCCTGGTTTGGGGATCAGGGTAATGTTGGCTTCTTACGGAGAGTCTGGGAGTTTTCTTTCTGTTTCTATTTTTTTTTTTGAAACAGCATCAGGAGAATAGGTATTATTTCTTTTTTGAACGTTTGGTAGTATTCCCCATTGAATCCGTCAGATCCTGGGCTCTTGTCTTTTAGGAGGTTTTTGATCACTTGTTGATCAATCTCGTTCAATCTCATTACTAGATATTGTTCTACTCAGGTTGCCAATATCTTCTTGTTTCAGTCTTGGAAGTTTGTAGATTTCCAGGAATGCATCCTTTTCATCTAGGTTGCTTAACTTATTGGCATATAACTGTTGATAATAATTTCTGATGATTGTTTCTATTTCCTTGGTGTTGGTCGTGATGTCTCCTCTTTCATTCATAATTTTATTAATTTGAGTCCTCTCTTCTTTTTGATTAGTTTGGCCAGTGGTTTATCCATCTTCTTGATGCTTTCAGTGAACCAGTTTTCAGTTTAATTGATGTGTCTCTAGTTTCTAACTCATTGATCTCTACTCTACTCTTAATTATTTCCCTTCTTCTGCGTGGGGTTGGCTTAATTTGTTGTTGATTTTCCTATTCTTTAAGGTGTAAAGGGAGTTGGTGTATTCTGGATTTTTCGATTTTTTTTTTTTTTTTAGGGAGGCTTGGATGGCTACGTATTTCCCCCTTAGGACCACTTTTGCCATATCCCTTAGGTTTTTGAAATGATGTGTCTTCATTCTCATTGATTCCCATGAAATATTTAAGTTCTTTGATTTTCTTGTTGACACAAACATTCTTAAACAGGATGGTCTTTAGCTTCCAACTCTTTGTATTCCTTCCAAACTTTTTCTTATGGTTGAGTTCCAGTTTTAAAGCATTGTGGTGTGAGAATATGCAGGGAATAATCTCAATCTTTTGGTATCAGTCGATCCCTGATTTGTGACCCAGTATGTGGACTATTCTGGAGAAAGTTGCATGAATGCTCGAGAAGAATGAGTGTTGGGCTGTTTTAGGGTGGAATGTTCTGTATATACCTGTGAAGTCCATCTGGTCAAATGTGTCATTCAAAGCTCTTGTTTCTTTAATGATTTTCTGCTTAGATGATCTATCTGTTACTGAGAGTGGCATCTTAAGATCCCCTACAATTATTGTGTTCATATCAATATGACTCTTTATTTTGGTTGACAGTTGGCTTATGTAGTTGGCTGCTCTCAACTGGAAGCATAAATATTTACAGTCATCAGATCTTCTTTGTTTATACACCCTTTAAGAATGATGTAGTGTCATTTTTCTCTGACTATATTCTTTAGCTTAAAATCTACTTTATCTGATATGAGAATCACTACCCCAGATTTCTTTTGAGGCCAATTGGCATGAGAGATGATTCTTCATCCCTTCACATTCAGTCTGGATGTATCTTAAGGTTCTAAATCTGTCTCTTGTAGACAGTGTATGGATGGTTCCCGTCCTTTTATCCAGTCTTCAACCCTGAGCCCTTTTATGGAGCACTTAGGCCATTCACGTTGAGAGTGATTATTGAAAGATAAGTTTTTATTGACAGCATGTTGCCTGTGAAGTCCTTGTTTCTATAGATTGTCTGTAAATTTATGTTCCATGTCACTCTTGGGTTCTTTCTTCTTTTATAGAATCCCCCTTTATATATCTTGTAGTGCCAGTTTGGTGATCACGTACTCTTTTATAGCTTGCTGGTCTTGGAAGTTATTTATCTATCCACCAATTTTGAATGTCAGCCTTGCTGGATAAAGTGTTCTTGGATGCATGTTTTTTCTCATTTTGTGCCCTGTATGTCTTGCCGGGCCTTTCTTGCTTACCAGATTTCTGTGGACAGGTCTGATGTTATTCTGATGGTCCTTCCTCTGTACATAAGGAATCTCTTCCCCCTAGCTGCCTTTAAGTCCACCTGTCTGAAATTATGATTTGTGATTTTCACAATCAAGTCTCTGGATGTCTTTCTAGACTCATTGATATTAGGGCTATCCTTTCTGCCTCTAGGACACGAACACTTGTTCCATTCCCCAGATTAGGAAAATTTTCATCCAGAATTTGTTCACCTATAACTTCTAACCTGCTATCTTTTCCCACATCTTCATGGATTCCAATAATTCTGACATTGGAACATTTCATATTATTTTTTCCCTAATTCTGTTTTCATGGCTTCTAAACTCTTTGTTCCCAGCCTCCTCCTGATCCTTTTTCTCTATCAGTTTGTCCTCTAGATCACTAATTCTATCATCTGTCTCAGTTACCCTAGCTGTTAGAGTATTTAGATTAGCCTGGATCTCATTGATAATAGTAAGGAGGGCATGTGTTGTGATGAGCTCTGGGTGTTAATATGTAACTAATGAATCATTGAACACTACATCAAAAACTAGTGATGGGGGAGGGGGAGAGATGGCAGAGAAGTAGGGGACCCTGTTTCAACCCATCTCCTAAAGTGAGCTGATTGTCTGCCAGAACACTCTGAACACCCATGAATCTTCCTGAGATGTAGGATTATACACTTCTGGTTATCTATGGGGGCAGAAGATGCCAGTGGACAGGTGAAGTGAAGTGGGGATGTTGGACTGATATCAGAAGACAAACAAAAGGGGGAGGGAACCACCAGAAGTGACCCAGTGGAAAGTAATACCCCAATACAAGAGTGCTCTGTGATTGGGGACCAGCATTAACTTGGATTCTAGTTAAAAGCACTCAAAAAGAGCAGAAGATCTTAAGGGGTAATTGGTGGAATCAGGCAGTTATGGGCATGGGCTTAAGCCCATGGACCCAGGATGCCCACTGCCAGCACCGTGCCAGAGAGTGTGTTGAAGCATCCAAGCTGTGGTCCCTGAGCTGCCAGCAGTCATGAGAGTGTCTAAGTGGCAGCATGCATGAAAGAGTATGTTGTGGATGCCAGCCAGTGTCTCTAGAACCACATCATTTTGTACTCTGCAAGTGAACTCTGCGACTGGGGTCTGAGTCATGCTCCACACCCTCCCCTGAGAGAGATCTGAGCAGGCGCCAGTGGGTGCTCTCTAGGACCAGCACGAGTCTGAACACTCTCACCCCAGGCCAATGTGAAAACATCAGTGTGCTGTCTCTGGTTGGGATCTCTCCAGGTCTGGACCTGCCCAGACAGACGCAGCAAAGGCAGCCACTGGAAGCGGACTCTCTGGACTAATATTGCTCATGGTTTTAGTAGCACCGGGGTACAGAGACAATACAGAGCTCCTGTGACCCCTGAGACTGTGGCTGGGGATGTGCCCCTCCATTGGGAGGTGGCAGAGGGGGAGTCTATGTGTTCTGGACCACCCGGAGGGGAGCAGGCTGAGGCTTCTCTCTGAGACAGAGGTCTGGGTGCAGTTTGATTTTCTCTAAGCCTCCGAAGAACAGTCAAAAGCTGCCAAGGAGGGAAACAACCAAACAAAAAACAAACAAACAAACAAACAAACAAAAACCCTCCAGAGAGCAAAAGCCTGAAAAACTGATTTCCTCAGAGCCCATCCCCTTGATAGGGGGCGGAGGACTCAACTCTAGCAAGACTGCTTGAAAAACCAGGTGGCAGTCCCCTTCCCAAGAAAGTCAGCCTAAAAAAAAACAAGAGGACAATGAACACAGGGTCCCTATAAAATGATAAAACCCCAATATCAGGGGAAAATAAGATA
This sequence comes from Mellivora capensis, assembly GCA_004024625.1. Taxonomy (NCBI): domain Eukaryota; kingdom Metazoa; phylum Chordata; class Mammalia; order Carnivora; family Mustelidae; genus Mellivora; species Mellivora capensis. The sequence continues at coordinate 9,642 of PISX010018772.1, read as the reverse complement.
TTAAGCTTTTGGTATTGCCCTAAAACCTGCGTACTTCATAGATACAACTTTTATTTTTAATTTGTTTCCACTGTTCTCATTATTTTTAATTTTTAATAATTTTAAGCTATTTACTATCAAAATGAGAGAGGTTCAATACAACAAATTCCATAATAATGTTTTAACTTGAACTTTTTCATACATATACCTGTGTTTTTCTTTTTCTTTTTAATTTTTTTTAACATTCATATAGAGATAAACTTCAAGGTAATCCTCTTTCCCCAATCAATCCTATCCCTATATATAAACCAGTTTTAATCCCCCTTTATCTCAGGAAAGTTGAGTCCTTTAATAAAGATATCAAGATACACCCAGGAAGAATCAAAATAAACTTCCTCACCCATACCAAGGATTTATAACCACCCCCTCATCTTTTTCTTCTGTCAGTGTTTCTGTGTATTTGTTTTTGTTCTGGTAGTATAAATCTTATAAGGCAGGTTCATTTTAGCTGGGTTCTTTTTTATTTTCTTGTCATTTTCTTTTCAGGAATTCAGGCTAACAATTATCCAGGCAATGGCTATGTTGGAGAAAACCATTAATGACAACATGGAATTGATTAGGGAAGAAGTGAAGATCATCAGATAAGAAGCTAAAAATGCTATCAATGAGTTCCAATCTAATCTAAATTCTCTAACAGTTAGGGTAACTGAGGCAGAAGATAGAATTAGTGATATAGAGGACAAACTGATAGAGAAAAAGGATCAGGAGGAGGCCTGGAACAAACAGCTTAGAAGCCATGAAAACAGAATTAGGGAAATAATTGACACCATGAAACGTTCCAACGTCAGAATGATTGGAATCCGTGAGGGAGAGGAGAACAAAAGAAGACTAGAGAATATAGTTGAACAAATTCTCTATGAAAATTTTCCCAATCTGGGGAATGGAACCAGCGTTTGTGCCCTAGATGCAGAAAAGTCTCCCCCCAAAATCATAGATTCTAGAAAGACCTTAAGACACCTGATTGTGAAACTGATTAATCATAATTTTAGACAGGAGCTCTTGAAAGCAGCTAGGGAGAAGAGATTACTTATGTACAGAGGAATCCCATCAGAACACCGTCAGACCTGTAAACACAAACCTGGTAAGCAAGAAGAGGATGGAAAGATGTATTCAGGGCACTAAATGAAACGAACATTCAGCCAAGAATACTTTATCCAGCAAGACTGACATTCAAAATGGATGGAGAAATAAAGAGCTTCCAAGACTGGCAAAACTCAAAAGAGTATGTGACCACAAAGCTGACACTACAAGAAATATTAATGGGGGGGTTCCATAAAAGAAAAAGGAACCCAAGAGTGTCATAGAATAGAAATTTATAGAAACAAGTACTTCACAGGCAACATGATGTCAATGAAAACGTATCTCTCAATAATCACTCTCAATGTGAATGGTCTAAATGCTCCCATAAAGTGGCACAGGGTTGCAGATTGGATAAAACAGCAGGACCCGTCCATATGTTATCTACAGAAAACCCATTTTGAATCTAAGGATACAACCAGACTGAAAATGAAGGGATGGAGAAGCATCTTTCATGCCAATGACCTCAAAAGAAAGGTGGGGAAGCAATTCTCATATAAGATAAATCAGATTTTAAATGAGAGACTGTAGTCAGAGATAAAGAAGGACACTACATCATTCTCAAAGGGTTTATCCAAAAAGAAGATCTCACCATTTCAAATATTTATGCCCCAAAGATGGGAGCAGCCAAATACATTAGCCAACAGTTAATCAAAATAAAGTCATATTGATTTGAATATATTAAAAATAGGGGATCTTATCAAGCCACTCTGAATTATAGACAGATCAGCCAAGTAGAAAATCAGTAAAGAAACAAAAGCATTGAATGACACATTGGACCAGATGGAACTCACAAATATATACAGAATATTGCACCCTAAAAAAACAGAATACTCATTCTTCTCAAGTGCAAGTGGAACTTTCTCCAGAATAGACCACAAGCTGGATAAAAAATCAGGGCTCAACTGATACCAAAAGATTGAGATTATCCCCTACATATTCTCAGACCACAGTGCTTTGAAACTGGCACTCATGCACAAGAAAAAGTTCAGAAGGAATTCAAACACCTGAAAGCTAAAGTCCATCTTGCTTAAGAATCCTTGGATCAACAAGGAGGTCAAAGAAGAACTTAAACAATTCATGGAAACCAATGAGAATGAAGACACTTCAGTCCAAAACCTATGGGATAAAGCAAAGGCAGTCCTAAGGGAGGAATATATAGCAATCCAAGCCTCCCTCAAAAAAATTGGAAATCCAGAATATACCAGCTCTCTTTACACCCTAAAGAACCGGAAAATGAACAACAAATTAAGCCAACCCCAGACACAAGAAGGGAAATAACCAATAGTAGAGCAGAGATCAATGAGAGAGAAACTAGAGATACAGTCAGACACATCAATGAAACTGGAAGCTGGTTTTTTGAAAGAATCAATAAGATCAATAAACCACTGATGAAACTAATCCAAAAGAAGAGAGAGGACCCAAATTAATAAAATTATGAAGGAAATGGAGAGATCACAACTAACATCAAGGAATAGAAACAATCATCAGAAATGATTATTGACAGTTATATGTCAATAAGTTAAGCAACCTAGAAAAAATGGATACATTCCAGAAACATATAAACTTCCAAAACTGAATCAGGAAGAAAGTGAAAACCTGCATACACCAATATCTAGAAAAATATTGAAATAGTGATCAAAAACCTCCCAAAAATCACTGAGCCCAGGACCTGATGGATTCCCTGGGGAATTCTACCAAACTTTGAAAGAAGAAATAATACCTATTCTCCTGAAGCTGTTTCAAAAAGTAGAAGCAGAAAGAAAACTTCCAGACTGTTTTTATGAAGCCAGCATTACCCTGGACCCCAAACCAGGCAAAGACACCATCATAAAAGAGAATTTCAGACCAATATCCCTGATGAATCTGTATGCTAAGATTCTCAACAAGATCCTAGCTAATAGGACAATTCATTAACAATTCATTAAGAGGTTATCTACTATGACCAGGTGAGATTTATCCCTGTTATGCAAGGGTGGTTCAAAATTCACAAATCAAAAATGTGATAGAAAAAAATCAATAAGAGAAGAGAGAAGAACTACATGGTCCTCTCAATGGATGCAGAAAAAGCATTTGACAAGATACAATATCCGTTTCTGATTAAAATGATTCAAAGTATAGAGATAGAGGGAACATTCCTCAACTTCATAAAATCTATCTATGAAAAACCCACAGCAAATATCATCCTCAATGGGGAAAAGCTGACAGTCTTCCATCTGAGATCAGGAATACGACAAGGATGCTCCCTCCCACCATTCTTATTCAACATAGTATTAGAAGTCCTAGCAACAGCAATCAGACAATAAAGAGAAATAAAAGGTTTTCAAATTGACAATGAAAAAGATAAACTCTCTCTTCGCAGAAGACATGATACTTTATAAGGAAAACCCAAAAGACCCCACAACCAAACTACTATAACTCACACAGCAATTCAGTAATGTGGCAGGATATAAAATCAATGTACAAAAATAAGTTGCATTCTTATACACTAAAATGAATATACAGAAAGGGAAATTAGACAGTAGATTCCACTTACTATAGCACCAAGAACCATAAGATACCCGGGAATAAACATAACTAAAGTGGTAAATGATCTGTACTCAAGGAACTACAGAACACTCATGAAAGAAACTGAAGAATACACAAAAAGATGGAAGACCATTCCATGCTCATGGATTGGAACAGTAAATATTGTTACAATGTCTATACTGCCTAGAACACTCTATACGTTCAATGCCATCCCAATCAAAATTCCACCTGTACTTTTCAAAGAGCTGGAGCAAATAATCCTAAAATTTGTATGGAATCAGAAGAGACCCCGAATCGCTAAGGAAATGTTGAAAAACAAAAATAAAACTGGTGGCATCTCATTACCTGATTTCAAGCTTTACTACAAAGCTGTGATCACCAAGACAGCATGGTACTGGCATCAAAACAGACACATAGACCAATGGAACA